>CM053760.1:1665122-1728916 GCA_028658305.1 Pachyuromys duprasi
AATTGTGTCAGGAGTATTCTTCAAGAATATCAGGGAGTTCCAGTGGTTTGTTAGTGTGTGTTGTTGTTTCAGTTGAACTCTGTTGTGGGCTCTGTGTGCCTGGCTTCGTGCTCTGTGCTAGAAGCTGTGAGCACCGCCGGCTGGTCACCCCTCTGGTCTGGAGGTTTTGCTCCTCACTCTGTGCTAGATGCTGAGTGTCCCAGTTTGAGATGTCAGCTGGTGGCTCTGTGTTCCACCCTGGGCTTGCTGCTAAGGGCTCTCCCCCGGACTGGAGACTTGGTGCCCCCTTCTGGGCCAGGTGCTGTGCATCACGGTCTGAGATGATATTTGGGGCACACACAGTGGATCTGGATTGGTTGCAGGTGTTGCCGAGCAGTGTGCACCCGCTGTATGCAGGCCTGTCTGAAATGGTGCCTGAGGCCTTCTCTGTCTGGCCCGTGGACACACACAGACTGAGGTGGTTGCTGGCAGACCTGAGCAGTGTGCGCCCGCAGTGTGCAGGCCGATCAAGAAGGTCCCCTAGGCATTCTCAGTCTGAGGTGGTTCCGGTGGAGGCAATCGGTGTGCACCTGCCGTATGCCCACCAGTTGAAGCAGAGCCCGGGTCCTTCTCAGATTGGCCCGTGGACACACACACAGACTGAGGTGGTTGCTGGCGGACCCGAGCAGTGTGTGCCCGCAGTGTCCAGGTCAGTCAAAATGGTACCCATGTCCTCCTCAGTCTGGCCAGAGACTGTGTGACCCAGTCTATTATGGCGCTGCTGGTGCCCAGCGCGGATGCTCATTCAGATCAGAGCTGTGTGCTGCCAGTCACCCGGGTTTTTTGGGGGGGGAATAACTGGGTGTCCCTAGGATTTTCCCACTTGATTTCCTTACTGTAGGAGTTCTACTCACCTGGCAATCACAAATGCTGGTGTTTTAGGTCCCAGAGTTCAGTCTCCTGGTCGCTGCAATGTTTCTGCTGTTCTACTCCTCAGACACAGTGTCCTCTCGTGGCAGCCATCTTGGATCTCCGATTTCCTTGTTTTTAATTGCTGAGAAATATTCCATTGTGTATATGTACCACAAGGACTATACATGGAGATAACCTAGAACCCCTGCACAGATGTAGCCCATGGCAGCTCAGTGTCCTAGTGGATTCCATAGTAATGGGAACAGGGACTGTCTCTGACATGAACTGATTGGCCTGCTCTTTGATCACATCCCCCTCAGGGGGGTGCAGCCTTACCAGGCCACAGAGGAAGACAATTCAGCCTCTCCTGATGAAACCTGATAGACTAGGATCAGATGCAAGGGGAGGAGGACCTCCCCCCAGTCAGTGGTCTGGGGAGGGGCATGGGTGGAGAAGAAGGAGGGAGGGTACGATTGGGAGGGGACAAGGGAGGGGGCTATAGTTGGGATACAAAGTGAATAAATTGTAATTAATAAAAAAATTGAAAAAGAAATACTAAAAGGAAGAGAAATAGCCTTCTCCAAGGAATCATGAATCCAGTAATGGGTTATACAATATCAAGCAGTCAGCCTTGAACTCACATACATGTACAAGTAACACTAAAGGGACTGAGTAGGTTGTATTTTTATCTATCCGTCTATCTAAGATAAATAGATAGATGATAGATGGATAAATAGAGATAGACAAACAGACAGACAGATGATAGCTTAAAGAAGCTATGATTCAAGGAAGCAGAGATAGGGAGATATCATGGGAGGAAGTAAATGAAGGAAAGGGAAGAAAAATGATAGAGTTATATTTTCATTTTTTAAAAACGTGGTGTAACCTCTCCACCGGTTTCTGGTTTCCAGTTAATATGATATCCCAGGTGGTCATTGCCGAGCAGGATGGGAAGCTTCTGGGAGAGCCAGTACTGCAACTACTGCTCCTCGTGGTCAGCTCCAACTCCGCACAGTCCTTATGGGCGGCCCAGCCATGCAGCACGATCAAATAGTGCGCCTGAGTGTGGGAAGACTGGTCACATGCGCCTTGGGAATCATTTCACAACTTTACCCAGCAGAGAAATTCTAACGCCAAGGCAGAGGTATGGGCCTATGACTTCAGCACTTGGGATGTAGATGTACCAAAAGTTCAGGGCCATCCTCAGCTTAATGGCAAGTTCAAGGCCAGTCTGGACTACATGAGACCCTGTCATAGAAAAATAGTAGAACAAAATCTAGGACTGGAGATGGCTCAGCACTTAAGAGTACTTACTGCTTTTGCAGAAAACCTGAGTTCAGTTCCCAGCACCCACATTGTTGGATTCCTAACCATTTTTAACTCCTGCTCTCAGGGACCTGAGACCATCTCTAGTCTCCTGGAATACCTACACCACATGCACATACCTCTCACATAGACACATACACATGTAAACCTAGAACTTTTTGCTTATGTTACACTAATCTTTTAGGACCGTGTATCTAACCAACACTTTCCTATAGCACACTTAATTCAGGAATGGCAGCCACTGCTATCAACACTGCAATTATTTTAACTCAATTGGCAATCTACTGAGGTATTATCGTTTTCACCCCTGTCTGGTCTGATCAATGAGAAAACTGAGTCCCTAAGAGGCTTAGTAGCTTAGATTCCAGACAAACAAGATGGCCTATGGGGGAACATTTCTTATTCAAACCACAGGATTCCTCCATTTTTCAGCTGAGTTCCTATAGGTATGGAATCTGGGTGGGGTTTAGGTGTGTGCCTCTTGCTCAATGTCTTCCACAAGATTGCATTCTTGGTGTGGACTGGGGATGCCGTCAAAAGGCTCTGCAGAGGGTGGATCTGCTTTCCAAAGTCATTCGCTTGGCTGCTGGCAACCTCAGTCTCCAGTGAGCTTGACTAGAGACATCAGATCTCTGTGGGTCCCTCACAAAAGAAGACAGAAGAATGTGGCAGCCAGAGGACCCTAGGCCTCCTCTGACGTCATCTTGGATGATGTTTCCCACCCTCAATGTCCCATTATGCTGACTAGAAGTGAGTCACAAAAGCCACCCTGCATTTGAAAGAGGTGACAGAGTTTGTCCTTTGTACTAGCATCGTAGGGATAACCGTGGGGCAAGGATTTGAAGTTTTAACCTACCTTAAGATCATGCATCTTGAACCAAAATACTTCCTCTTCAAAGTTAGACCAGAAGATGTCAGTCAATAAACTTGGGCAAACAGGCAGCATGCTCTGACATTTTCTCCTTCAGGAAACACTGCTTCTCCGTGTCCTGAAAGCCTCAGGGATTTTCTTCAAAGTCTCTGAATAGTCTTGTCAGCATGCTAGTTGCGCGAGAAGCATGTGGCGGTACAGGTGACCATGTGTCATCCATGTTGGTTCCCATTACAGTAATAAGCTCTGTGTTCAATGATCCTGAACACCAGGCCCACCGGAGGGTGTGCTCCCCCTCCCTAGGTCATGTTTGCCTTCTGGGAGTACCCCACTTCCCTTTTTCTCCCCCTTCATCTCACTCTGTCCTCTCTTCCCTCATTGGTCTTCACACTCTCTGCATCATCTTTTAAGAAACGAGTTAGAAAAAAGCAGCTGACAGTGCCCCTGGGGTGAACCTCGGCAGCTCTACCCTGCCTTGGGCATCCTGTGACCCTGCAGAGTGCCTTTCTCTGCCACTGTTAACCTGGTACTTCTGCCACAGCAGGAGCGTCCTCCTCCGTATGTCCCGACTCAAGAAGTATGTCTGTGTGTGAGCCTGTGTGCCTATGTATGTGCCTCCAGTGTAGTATGTGTGTGCATGTGCGCCTGCACATGTGTGTCTGTGTGTCCATGTGTCTGAAGCTGTGTATGACTGTGTCTGTGAATATGTATTGTGGGTATGTGCATATGATATTATTATCTGTCTTACCTGTGTGTGTGTGTTTGTATGAAAAATTGGAAAGGATTCAGAGCCTTCATACAGTATAAAACAGCTTGTTTTGTAAAAGCAATGTCTTAAGGATTGGAGTGTGGCTTATTTATAAAGTTTCTACCCATCATGCCCTAGGCCCTGGATTCAAACCTAGTACAACACACACATAAATATCATTTAAGTATACTTGTGTGAAGACTATAAATATATTCTGGCTGGTGACAATTATACATCTTTAAATTATGCATTTGGATGTTAATAAGACATCATTAAAAGATATTATGCGATTTCATTTTACCTCTAACTCAGTCAACTGCTGGCTAGGATTCTCTCAGGAGACAGTGTTGGGCAGATCAAACTGGTCCTCATCTCACTGGGAATGGAACATAGATGCTACATCAGCAGTGTTTGTGGAAAGAAGTACATTATCTGGAGCCAATGGGGTGATACACCTCCATATAAATTAAACCTGTACAAAGCCACAACACAGGGCCTGCACATCTCATCTAGCCCAAGCCTGTCACTTTCCCTTCATTGTCTTACTGATGCAGATAGAACCCAGGACCTTGAACACGAGACACAGGTGAGCTACATCCCTAACCACAAAATCCACTAAAGAACCAGGTGCCCAGAAATTTCAGGGGACCAAAATAAGACAATAGTTTCCCTGTTATAAGTGTGAATTCAACAGTTAAATATTCCTGTTTCAACTGCCGCATTCCATGTAGTATCTTCTCAATAAATACAAGGTGTACAAAAAAGAAAATTATCCTTAAATATTTTTTCTGTAATCACCATCTTTTAAATTTTTACCACAAAGCCCACGGTACACACCTGTATTGACAGGCACTTGGAGAAGCTGAGGTGGGAAGGTCATGAGTTCTAAACCAGCCTAGACTATGTAGCAAGACCTAAGCTTGAAGTAAATAAGGTTTTCATAGAGCTTACTTCTTGCTGAGTGGTAACAAAAATGAAAGTCAGTGAAGATGGATACGATTAAAACAAAGAAGGGAAACAGTTTTCTCTCTGTGTAAAACCAAAGCCACTTTTCACTACTCTCGTGTTTCAGCAAACATGGTCTAGACAGTGCAGTGTCCTAGAGCCATGTCCTTAGGACCTACTCTAAGACATACATCCTTGCCACAGCAGAGAACCTCACATGTCCTCTGCAGACCCTGTAGAAGCTGTGACTTCTGTACAGCTGCTGGAGTCTGTTCCAAGCCACAGGCAAAGGGAAAGGCTGGCCTCTCTTGCTCCTCAGGGCCCAGCATTAATCACACGCTCTGCCTTCCCAGAGCTGAGGAGGCAGTCAGGCTTTGCAGCTAAAAGCCAGCCACAAAAGCGACTTTGATTGAGATCAGGCTTTCCTTTAATGCCAAATTCTCTCTGACCATTTACTAAATACACCACAGGTTGTACTTCATGTCCTTTGGGCTTGAGGAGGGCTGGAAGGGAAAGTTTGTGTTCAGGACACATTAAATCAAGTTCATTTTGGAGCCACCTTTTTCCTGTCTCCTACTTGTTGCTAAGAGTCATACTAAAAAGGAAGAAAATTAACAGCTGTAAAGCTAAGCAATCACTTTTTTCCGCTTCTTTCTGGTTAATCTCAAACATCTAAGTTCAAGGACATGCAGGGAAAGCATGGGCACCACTAAATTAGTAGCTAGTGGAAGTCCCTTGATAAATTAAAAAGAGATGAATTAATATTATCATTTTGGGAGGTGAGGCCTGGAGCACCTCAGAAGCAAAGTTAACTTAGGGTGACCTAGTTATGCTTATAATGAGGGGCTGAATAAGATGGTATTCCCAACAGAAATGATAAAATTAGAAAGTTGTGTGGTAACGGTAACCCACATATAAACCACAGCTGACATTGAGGCTAGCCGGCCAGAGGACACATTAAAAAGCTATTTACAAGTTTAATGCCATTTAGCCTTGATAATTATCTCCACTTGAGAGATTTTTTTAAAAATGCCATCAGTGAGAAGAAGTGGGATAAAGCGCTGAATCTGAATATTAGAACCCAGAACCCATACTTGAACTGTATGACTCTAATGAAGGCATTTACCAAGCTCATTCTGGTTGTACACTGTAGCCATGCCTCACAAGTTCCAAGAGTGTTGTGCGTTTCTGACTCCCACCAAGGGGCCAAGAATGAGGGCTGGGAAGGCAAGAATGTCTTTGCAAGACGGCTCTATTGCCTGAGTGTCAAGAAAACAAAGAACCGCGTGCAGCCCTCCGGACTTCATCATTACCTGAGGGAACTGACAGTGAGTTTGAACTTCCCCCAGCAGCCTGAATTCCAAGGAAGTCAAGTGAGCACATCTACTTCCAGACCGCCTTGATTTTCAATGTCTTTGTCCTGTTCTTGGGAAATGCAGAGGAGGCTGGTGAAAGGCTCAGCAGGTAAAGAAAGGCACTTGCTGCTCAAGACTGACTACCTGTGTGCCCCTGGAACCCACCCGAAGGAGCCAGACAGCTCCGTGGATAAAGGCACTGGCTAATGACTTGAGCTCAATCCCTAGGACTCACATGGTAGAATGAGAGACCTGACACCCACAAACATTCCCGAGGCCTGCACATGCCTGTTGTGGTAGCCCCCATACACACACATTGAATTCATTTTAAAAACCAGTTCTTAAAGAGTCAGATAGAGTCTCACACATCTATCTGTAAGCCCAGCGTAACTGCCAGCAGATGGGAGGCAACAAGATAGAAGGTGTTCCTGAAGGCTGACCCCTGACCTCTACACAGGTATGGTAGCGTGATCTTACATGTGCAGGAGCACACACACACAGGCACACAAATGATAGTAGGATGAAGGAGAAGGCTTTTTAAAAGCAAAGAGATAAAGAAAACAAAAAGGTAGGAAGAATCGGAAGAGGGAAGTCTGTGGGGCTCGCCCGCTAGAATTCGGCGTGTGCCTCAGTTAGACGTGCTATATGACTCTAATCACAGCAGCTGGGAGGCTTTGGCGGTGGGCCACAAACTTGAGAGCACTCTGACCTGCAAGGGGAAATCTTGTCTCAAAAGAGAGAGCAGAAACTGAAAACGGAAGGGAGAGGAAGGGGAGGGGAGGAGAAATGGAAGAAAAGGGGGGAGGGAAAAAGTTGCAGAGGCATGGAAAATCCCCAGGGTGGATTCCTCCCCTTCCACTGAAGCACAGAATTCTGGCTCTTTCTCAGATGGCTCTGAAGGTATAATATGGCTAGAAAGGTGATAGACAGACAGTAAGAACAAGTGGCAGCCTTACAGTGAAATTAACCAAATATTAACTTGGAAAAAAAAAAACTCGTTGATGTGAGTGAAAAGGCCTATTTTGGATAAGGGTAATAGCCTTTCCCTGCATCTGTGTCATTGCTGCGGTGGTTTGCACATCTGAGAAGTCCCAAGATTTACTGTCACTTCACATCAACAGTTTCTGAGCTTGGATAACAGGGCCTCACTGTACTGGGGAAGGTGGGACCTGACCACATGGACACCAGCCCTTTGAAACGCTCCCAAGCTCCATTTCTCTTGCAGAACAGCTATTTTGTGCATCAACGTCTGTACCGAAACATTCTGCCAGCACATGCCTCAAATCTCGACAAGTTTATTCCAAACAAGAGAATTAGAAAACCACAGGTATAAGCTTGACAAATTTCTAACTTACTTGGCTTAGCATTTGATAATTTTCAGTTTGCTATAGTCCTCCAGCAGAAATACAGAAAGAGAACTGTGCATTGGGATACGGTGCTTCCCTGTGATGCCTGGGTCACATTAGGAATGTTTCCTGTGTGTCTTCCTTGATTCTTGAATCAATTAAGGACAGAGCACTCCTCTACAAAAAGTTTGGCCCACTGCTGTCATCCAGTGGTCCACCCAAGCGGTTTCGACGCCTCTAACGACAGCGTCTGGGCTGGGCTTTAGAAGAACCAAGCTGGGTCACGCAATGTCACTTCCTTCCTAACAGCATTTCATGAGACAAAAATACTCCTTAACAAATACAGTTCACTGCAAATGGAATAAAAGTTGGTGAGTTTTCATTTGAACGCTGCCTGGGGACACAGCAGCAGCGCACAGCTTTTGCTGATTCTGGGCTCACATGCTCTCCTGGTGGTCGTGAGTACAATAGCTCTTAGACACCTGTGCAGCAGCGCTTCCCGGGGTTTGCAATGCAGCTGGAGATTAGTAGATGGCACGAAGGAGAAAAATAATTGAGACCTCAAGGACAGGGATGGCTTAGTGTTGTCTTTTTAGGACCTGGAGAACAATATTCCAGGCACAGCAAAAACAAATTCTGGATGGCCTAATATGAGCATGGAAACTAGCAAAGTTCCAGTTGTAGAACCAGAAGCAGAATGGGCGGGGCAGCTGGGCTAGGTCAAAGGTATGAGGTTTCAGTCAGAAGAACATGTTCATCAACTTTCTGATACCTGAGCCAATCAACTAATAAAGAGGAAGGCTTTATTTCAGCTCACAGGTTCAGAATTTCTTTTTAGTCTATGGTCATTTGGTTCTGTTGTCTTGGGCATGTGGTGTCATTATAAATCCGGGTAAGGGCATGTAACAAAGGAGACATTTCACCTCACAGAGAAGAGAAGGAGCCAAGCTCCCAATATCTACCATAGCCTGTCGCCAATGACCTAACTCTCTCCCACACAGGCCCTGCCTCCTAAAGACTCCATCAGCTCCAGGTAATGCCAGAGTTTAGAGACCAAATCCTCAGCATGTGGGCTCTAAGAAAACATTCAAGACCCAAACTGTAACAAAATGAATGCTTTCTGGAAACCAAAAAGTAATATATTATGTACTTGAAATTTACAGAGAGAGAGAGCTCTTCCTATAAACAAGCACTAAAAAGATAACTATGCAAAGCAGGGCATTAATTTAGGTATGGAAACCCTTTCAAACTGTACAATTATATCCAAACCCTGTGCTGTTTGTTTTAAATATATAGTTTTATTTATCAAAGAGAGTAAAAGTTTGTGTGAAAGAGGGGAAACTATTCCTGGGGAGCATACACAGGCTATGAACAGTGAAGAAGAGGGACCCCTCTGAAGAGGAAGTCTGAGGGAAAGGCATGGTTTGCCTAACCTTAGCCTGTGATCTGGAGAGAGACAGGCTGCTCTCCCTCCAGAATTCAGTGTGTGCCTCAGTAAGATGTGATGTACGTCTCTAATCACAGCAGTTGGGAGACTTTGGCGGGAGGCCACAAACTTGACACAGTGTGGTAGGATTTCGGGGTGGGGTGGGGGACACTGACAGGGATGTCCAGCAGCGGAACTTTGGCTGCTGAGAGCATGCTGAGAACCAGGTCTGGCAAGGCACGCAGACATGATTATCAGGACATCAGAGTCAGAGGGAATCAAGCCGTGGAAAGTCACATTTTTCCTGAAGCATGATGTTCCTAATATGACCTATTTTGTAATGTGACTTAGCTTTTTAAACCATTAATGCAATATGAAGAAAAGTGATTATTTTGCTTCTCAAATCACCGGAGTCCTCCCAAAGGCACAGTCAGTGTGGAAAATGCCAGAAGCAATTCTTGTTCTCTTTCATGTTCTGCTTGCCACTGGTGATGGATTAGGCACTCAGAGAGGTCATTCGTATTACTCAGTTGCCTGGAGTAAAGGAATGAAGTTTGCTCCCCATGCCATTACTTACTGGGAGATAATCATTTTCTGTCATAGGAAACAGAGATGCTTCTGTTGCCTACGGTAGCCACAGCACACTCCAAGAGGTCTCTGTAAGACACTGTCTCCAAGGCAATCACTATAGGGACTGTTTCGGCTGTGTGATATATTAATAAAGTTCAAAATACAAGACAGTAAGGATTTGCAAATCTTAAAACTCAAAAGTTAGTTTATCCCAAGTAGGCTTTAGCTGGATGCTATGGCTCCAGCTAACGCTCTGGCTGCAGCTTTGCTCTGCTTGGCTGAAATTACTCTGCTGCAGGAATAAATTTGTCCAAAGCTAGACTTTCATATATTTATCACTGTGACAGGCTGTGAACATTACAAATGTATGCCCTTATATTTTCCTAGCTATGGTTTTGATACAAGCAATGATTTCTGGTGAAGAGTTCTCTTTCTTTTTCTCTCTTCTTTCTCAAACACATTAGTCTTTTTAAAATTCACCTAAAAAGCTCTAACTGGTTTTAGGAGACACTGTGAATGAACAAGAGGTCGCGGTGATACTTTTGAGTTTTCCTGAAATGATAGAAACACATCGGCCTTCAAAGATGGGTGACTGGTAGGTTTAAAGAGCAATAACATCCTGCACAGCACTGTCCTCCATTCTCTGATTTTCTTTTTGTTCTGTTGTTCTGTTGTCTTGTGAGATGGAGTCTTATGTAGCACAGCCGAGCCTTGAATGCGCTATTTAGCTGAGGCTAGCCTTAAACTTTTGATCTTCTGCCTCCACCTCCCAAGCACCGGGATTTCAAGTGTGCAGCACATACCCCACCTCTGCTGTCCTTTTGCTTTGGCATTGTATTGCTTAGTGTTATTCAAACTGACTTCTTCAGTAACAGGCAAGTTATGACTGTTAAGACAGTCATAATACAGTCGAAATAATTTTGAGTCAACTCATATTTCTACTAAAACTAAATAAAACTGAATTTGTGCCACTGCACAAGTGAAAAGTTTTCTCAGGAATTAAAATTATTGGGGTAGTGTTATGGCTCAGGAGGTAAAGATACCTTTGGCCAAGCCTGACAAATCAAGTTCAAGCCCCAGGACCCACACAGCAGAAGGAAAGAAAAACTCCAGCTAGTTGTGCTTTTGAATGTCCACATGTTCTCTCTCTCTCTCCTCTCTCTTTTCTCTCTCCCTCATACACATGAATATTTAAAATTTTTAAAGATTTAATTTATATGTATGTGTGTGTGTCTATATGCTATGTGTATATGAGTGCCCTTGAAGGTCAGAAGGGGTATTTTGTACTCTGGTACTTGAGTTAAAGGTATTTGGAATGGGTGCTGGGAACCAAACTTACGTCCGCTGAAAAAGCAACAAGTACTCTTAAGTTCTGAGCTATTTTCCAGACCCTAATTATTATTTATTATATTTATTCTAAAAGACATACTTGAAACTTAAAACATAATATATAGGACAATGGTACCATTTATATAATTGAAGAATAAAAAGACACAGAGATTTATGCACTTATATATGTATGAAAGGATAAAATATCCCTGGATGCATAGACAAAATATTTTGTTGTTTAATTGAGGAGAGTGCCTGTCACACTTGAGGGTTAGGAAGATTTTTACCTTATCACAGTTTCAATTTTTTAAGTAAATTATTAGCTATTTCTTTTATTTTTGAAATTATAGTATAATTACATAATTTCCCCCTTCCCTTTTCTACCTCCAAACCTCCCCATATATCCTTTCTTGCTCTCTTTTAAATTCATGGCCTCTTTTTCATTAATTGCTGTTACATACATATATGTATATGAGTGTGTGTATATACTATATATTTATTTATTATATATATTTACATGTAACATATATATTCCTAAATGCATAAGTAAAACCTGCTCAGTCTGCATAATGTTAATTACGTGTAAATTTTCAGGGCTGACCATTGGTATTGGATAACCAGGTGGTGTGCTCTTCCGTGGGAAAGATTATTTCTCCTGCTCTCTGCATTGCCTCGCTGGCTGTAGTTCTGTGTTGAGCATTCTCATGAGCTTCTGCCCTGCATCACCCCCATCCATGTTAGCATATCTGTCACTATTGTCCTCTTTCAGCTCATGTTCAGGCAGTCATGTTGGTGAGAACTCTAGGTAGTTCATTAGGTTCCAGTACTCCACGACAGTAGAACATGTCCTAAGTCCAATTAGACAGCTGTTGGTATGTGTGCACCATTACCACAACATAATATCACACTGCTCATTGCTGTAGTTCATAGGCTGGGTAACACCTGATTCACTCCTTTGGAAGCTTGCACACCACCTTCCGTGACCATGAAGTCAAGGCCTCACCTCAGGGAAAGTGCCCACAGGGCAGATCAAGATCCTAGGTCTCTGGGCCTTGTGTTGGAAGTTCAGTGTCTTCAGTAATAGAGACTTCCCTTTCACCTCCAGGGCATATCCAAGGGCAATAACAATAGACTCTATGTTTTGGGAATCTCTTAAACAACAACTACTTAAAAAGGACTTCTCATGCCCGCTGTTGGAGTCTTATTAGGGGATCATAGCCTCTTGGAGGGGGCATTGTCAGCTCAAATTGAAAAGGTCATTTAAAATATATGTGCTTATTTATGTGCTTTTAGGGAAATAGTTAATAGTTTGATACCTAATGACGTCAGACACCCTTACTGTCGTTTTACCAACCTTCTTCTGTATTTATCTCCCTCTCTTCTCTCTAACTGGAGGCTTCTCACCACGGTTCCCCCATAGGTTTACTTTTTCTCAAAAATTAAAAGTGTTAGCTAGGGGTATAGCTCAGTGGTAGAGCCTTACCTAGAATGCTCAAGGCCACAGATTCTATCCCTAGCCCTGAAACTGAGAAAAACCTCAAAGTAGCGTCATCAAAATACCTTCAAGGTGGATAATCTCACTTCTCTGGAGTGAACTGAGGCCCTGTGCTCTAAGTGAAGGAAGAAAACACCCTTGTGAGTTTTCCACAGAACTCTCCAATTCAGCTTTCTATAGAAAAGCTATAAAGTTATACGATTTATTACATTCACCTGTGTGTAGAAGAGGACACAGCACACCATGCTGGGGGATTGTGGGAAGAATGCAACAAAGCAGCTCACCAAACCAGGGCCACCACAGTGAGGAACATGGACACTTAAGTTTCACAAAGGGCATGAGGGACTATTACTAACACATCAGAATGTCACCAGGTCACAGTGGAGGGAAAGTGAGGAAAGGAACTTGTGGTCTTGGGCCAACCTTATCACACTGAGGCACCTGCTTGTCTGTGGGGTGTTGCTAATGTCTTGAAGTGGGAAAATGTATTAGGGTGTCAGCAAAGTATAGAATTTCACAAATTTGCAATTCAGGCTCCTATAGTACAGAGTGAAGCTGGCAGCAGGTCAGAAATGGCGTGCTGAACATGGGAAATGGAAGTGCACCAGGTTGCAGAGACACACCCTGGAGATGACGGAGCCTCTCCTAGTATTCCTCTCTTAAGGTGGTAGTTTAGATGATGGCATCAATTAGGTGGGCCTCGGGCAGTAAATGTCTAACAAACTGGGCCTGGGACTGCATATCCATCATGGCCTCTGAACTCACAGGCTACTCATGCTTATTAGGTCTTGGTTGATACTGTAGTTTATGTTATTTTGTCCCCAAAACTCATCTTTCAGTATGAGTCTTGATGTAATAGAAAGAAGTGATGGATCTTTCAGAAAGAAATAGGCCATTGGGCTCCTACCTTCATCAAGAGATTAGTATAGTTCCCATGAAAGTGAGTTCCTTATCTCAAGAGTAAATTATTATAAACCAAGCACTGCTTCCTTGGCTCTTTCTCCGGGTTCTTTCTTGCTGTGAAGACTCTACTGCTCATCCTGGTTTGTCTTTCTGCTCATCTGTCATTCCAGGAGTAGCAAGTAGTCCTCACCAAAAGCTAGACAAATGCTGGCCTACAAACTGTGAGCTAAATAACCCTCCCTTTTTTTCATTACAATTTTTATTCCATTAAAAACAGCATTCAACCCCTTTGCGAGCTCAAATGGAGAAGGCCTCTGCCTTCTGGCCTTCCATCTCCTTCCTGGGTTGCCCATGTAGTTTAATGCCTCGGAGCTGGGACGTAGCACAGGGCTTCCTTCTGGAACGTGGGTCAGTGAGGATTTCTACCCAGCCACCTCATGAAGTGAATCCATGGCCCCTGTGGTGTTTGTAGATACGGAAGCCACATCTCTGATGAGCCTGCTAAGCATGGTGGTCCTAATGGGATAACCTCACTGTGACACCACATTTCTGTCACCTGAGCCCACTAGCAGTCACTGTCAATAAACATGATGGTGCCTAGAAAGGCTGTCCCACCAGACACCCCAATGAAGCAGAAGCTGAAAGCACAAGTGAGAAGTGTCGGGCCCAGGGTCATCTCTGATCCAGTCAGAGATCAGAGCAATGCGGCAAGGGTGCCCAGAATTGCCCACCAAGGTGAACAGCACAATCTGGAAGCCCTCAGCACCGAGTATCCAGTGATAATCACTACCGATCATGGTAGACCATCAATCACCATGGCCCACTTCATGGAGTAACAACAAAAATATAGGCAGGCACAGTGATGCCTCTGACATAGGCCAGGGACAGGAAGAGAAAATACACGAACCTAGGGCATTATGTAGCAGTGAAGGCTGATCTTCAAGCCCACAAGTCAGGGAGTTGTTGATACCAAAGATGAGTCTGTCAGAGCAAAAGCATATGAGTTTCCAGGAAGGCAGGGTGAGACATCCCCAGGGACTACCCAGAAATGGAACAGACAGCCAAAAGTGGATTGATTCATACATGTGGCCTGGTAACATGAGTAGAAAATCAGAACTGGGTTCATTTGGGTCTACATAGCAAAAGGACTGAATTGCTACATCCATCCTTCCTTGCTCACCATACCACCAATATTAACTCTTTGTAGAAATCTCACCGTGTACTTTCCTCAACCCTTTTATGGAGTTCTGAGACCTTGCCTTACTCTCTCAAAGACTGCCACTTTATCAGCAGGTTTATTATTTTTTTTTCTAAACACAGCATGGCTCTGTTTGATCTGCAAACTTCCAAGAACACTTTCTTAGTTTATTGTGTATCTTACTAATGATCAACTATTTTAGTGGTTGTTTAAGATCTGCTCTCTCTGTGGATTTAATCAACCACCGTATGACTGGTGATTTATCTACGTGCACCTTTTCTCTGAAAACCCACAAAGACAAATTCATTTGCACCCCAGGGAGAATCAAGTTGTGCCTGTCATTGGTGGTGGTTGTGTGAGTAGTGAATATCCTTTCAAAATGCCATGATATGATCCATTTTTTAAAACAACACAATGTCAACACATGAATGAAACTTTCTAAGGCAGGCTACATATTGATATATGGAATGAATGAATCAAATAACACATCAGAGAAACACTAAAGAGAAATTAAATGAGTGCTTCAGAAACAGCCTCCTAAGAAACTAGGATCAATATCACTCTGCAAAACCTCAACTCCAAATCAAAGACGTCAACATAAAACCTGGTACATTGGTCTTGATAGAAGAGAAAGTGGGGAATAGCCTTGAACTTATTGGCAGAGGAAACTTTCTGAACTGAACACCAATAGCCCAGGCACTAAGATTGACAGTAAGTATATGAAAACATGTGAAACCGAGAAGCTTCCGAACAACAAAGGACTCCGCCAAAAGACAAAGCAGCAGCCACAGAATGGGAAAAGACTTTACCAACCACATGTCTGATTGAGGGCCAATATTGAAAATACATAAAGAACTCAAGAAACTTGATATAAAAAAAGAAACCCAATTTAAAAAATTGGGCACAGATCTAAACAAAGAATTCTTAATAGAGAAAACTCAAATGGCTGAGAAACACTTAAAGAAATGTTCAACACTCTTAGGTATCAGGGAAATGCAAATCAAAACCACTTTGAGATTTCATCTTATACCTATCAGAATGGCCAAGATCAAGAATACAAGTGATAGTGCACGCTGGCTGGCTGGAATGGAGCAAGGGAAACACTCCTCCATCGATAGTGAGAGTACAGACTTATACAACCACTGTGACAGTTCCTCAGGAAGATAAGAATTGATTCATTGCAAGATCCCGCTATTCTGCTCTTGGGTATTTACCCAAAGGAGGCTTCATCCTACCACAGGAACACTTGCTCAATTATGCTCAGTTTTGCTCTATTTATAGTAGCCATAAATTGGAAATAACCTAGGTGTTCCTCAACAGAAGAATGGATTAATAAAATGTACTGATTTATACAAAGGAGTATCTATTACTCAGCTGTTAAAAAATGACATCATGAATTTACAGGCAAATAGGTTGAACTAGAAAAAAAACATCCAAAGTGAGGCAACCTAGACCCCAAAAGATACATCAGGTATGTATTTGCTTGTATGTGATAATAAAGCTACAATCTGTAGATCCAGAGAGAACAGACAGAGAGGAGGAAACTGGGGTCGGGAGGACACGTAGATCTCCCTGGGAGAGGAGAAAATGAATAGATTTTATGAGTGTAATGGATCCTGGGATGAGGGGTGATGGATGAGAACAGAAGGCCCATGTGGGAAAAGGAGATGGGGAGATAGGACTGAGGGAGGGAGAGAGGTAAGAGACAGCTAGAATTAAAGGGCATCTGAGGGGTAGTATGAAAATTTAGTACAGTAGAAAGTAACAATAAAGTGACTCCTAGTGATATTTTTAAAAAGAGAAAAAGAGAGGAAAAGCAACTAGGATCTTCATACACTGGAGTTTTGGTCTTACTGTACAGTATTTGTTATCTTACCTGAACTTTAGCTGCTGCGCTTTGCTAGGTAAACTCAACAAAGACTGAAAGGTCCGCTGTGGAGCTGAGCTGTTTCCTTCTGTAAAGAAGCCAGTTAGCCCTATCCTCCCAACGAGAAGCACCTGGGGCATTCATACACATTAACACCATGAAGAACAAATATCAAACCGAATGAAAATATGTACATATTTTCTTTATAATGGGTGCTGTATATACTTGCGACCCTCCTTTTAAAAAAAATCAAAGAAATTGGTTTTTGAGCATTTCCTCCTCTAAGCAAAATTAACGCCAAACCCCCATGGCCTGATCCCCAGCAGGCTGGAGTGGCTGCAGCTTGTTACAAAGGGGTAAACCAAACCGTGTAAGCCACATGCTACTGCAGCTTCTTCTGCCTTGTAGAGTAGATGCTTTTGCCTAGAAAGAGATCTGAATTCTAAGTGATAACTGCTTGAAGATGCAAGGAGGGTCCAACCCAATTATCTTGGTTATTATAAAACCCATGCTTCACTGCAGCCCAAGAATGAGAATAAGTTAAATTAAAGCACATGTTTTTCTTACTCTAAAAAACTGAGTTGTAGAAACATTTCTTACATAAGCCAGCATAAATTTGCTAAAATGAACTGTGAAAAATCTTAACAAAGGAACCTAGTTGGTGATTATGATACTCCTCAAATCTTTGCCATTTCTAAGTTCTGTTCTTGTACTAGCAGGGGAGTGGATAGAATATGAGGAACTATAGGTGAGAATAAATGACTCTTCACCAGCAGCCCGGCTCTTTACACAACAACAGTCAGATTAACATCCCTTTGGCCAGTTCAAGCAACTGAACTCCAGAAATATAGTTACTCCTCTAATCTTCAGTCTGATTCAAACCTGCGTGCCTCGTACACACCAAATACATACCCCTCTATCCAGACATCCTATCACAGTGGCACAGAACCTCACACCGGAAGTTCCTTTCTTGTTGCTATTGTCAGGAGTGTTCTTTTGGGCTGGAGAAATGGCTCAGCAGTTAAGAGCACTTACTGCTCTCCAGAAGATCCAGATTCAGTTCCAAGCACCCACATGGCTGCTCACAACCATATATGTAGGTCCAATTCCAGGAGATCCAACACCCTCTCCTAGCCTCCAAGGACACCAGACACATGATTCACATATACATATGTAGACAAACATTCCTACAGATAAAATAAAAAGTCTTTTTTAAAAAATATCTTCTTTCTTGTGGTCTGACTTTAGGGAGAGTGAAGGAAAGATATGATCAATATAGATTGTATACAGGAACTAAATGTTCACAAATAAAAGTAAATAAAAGATATCTTTCAAAAGGACAAAAATCAAATATTTTCAATAGTGATAAAATGCTATCACTATCTTACTAGAAATTAGTTTATCAGGACCTTCTTCTCTATGACAAGGTTGCTAAGGAGGAAGTGGGAACATTGGGAAGTCTATAAGAAGAGGAAGTGCTGTTCTCAAACACAGACAACCTGCTGAACGATTCTGCTAGCCCACCAGTGAAAACCCAAAGTTCTGGTCATCGCATGGACTGAGCCTCAGCATGAAGACAGGTCCCTGAGTAAGCCAGCCATTACCACCACTGTGCCCAGAAAGCAAAAGATTGTCTTGGTTGGTGACAATCTGGGCATTCACCAACAGAAAACATGCACCATACACACTTCCTTCTTCTGACTTGCACAGACCTCAGGAAGGACTTTAGATCTGATATATAAATCATGCTCAGTGTTCTGTTCAATCTCATCCACTTCACACTCAGGCCGTGTGGGGGACAATTTCATGAGCCAGGCTTTGTCTTCACTGAAACATGTAAGCAGCCTATATCATGTGCTGAGGCTTGATCCAGAATTACTCCTTAAGCAGGAAGAGTGACATGTAGGCATAGTAGTCATGAGTTAATTAATGACACTGGCCACTGATGACACAGTGACTTTCTCTCTAGGGGACACTTGGAGTTGCGGGTAGAAATGTGCATTAGATCATTCTCTTCCTCCATTCAGACCTGGACCCCAGCAGAGCTGTATCCTATAGCAACCACTCTTGCCAACATTGCTTGTTTTAAATAGAATCCTGAACTCTAGAGTGAGTATGGTTTTGGGAATTTGACAAATTTGAGGAGACACAGTTAAATCTGAGTAGAAAATTAGCAGAGGGTATTCAGTCATTACCCCATCATAACAGCTGCTCCATGCAAGTTTCGCACATTTGGAGTAATACATCACATCAGGCTGGTCTGAAACTTGCTGTGAGTAAAGCATTCTTTATGACCGTAAACACAGAGACTTTTTCTCATCTATCAGCAACACTTGAAACAGAAGGGTTCTCCCTTAGAGCACTGTCTAGGAAGTCTATTTCTCCAAGCCTTAGCATCCTGGATAGCATACCACAAGTATACCTACTGGGATACAGAAAACTCAGTTCAGAAGTACAAGCTGGGTGCTAATCAGTACTTATGAAGCAGCTATGTGGAAGTCTTCCAAGGTCCTCAGTAAGATGCACATTGTTGATCTAGCAATTTCATCTTGCGGAATTTTTTTTTCAGAGAAAACAGAAATGTATCCAAGGGATTTGCTACAAAAAATAAAGTACCTAAAAACAAGTTTATATGGGATTCTTACATAATTTGTGATGAAACTACATTGAAAATATTTTACTGTCAATTAAATAGCATTAAATACTTGAGAGTGATGGTTCATGTCTATCATACCAACACTCAAGAGGAAGGTGTTGGGATTTATGTGGCAGAGGTATGTGTCAGGTTCATAAATCACACCCGGTGACAGGTATGACATGGGAGACTTTATTTTGGGAAGGGGAGGGGTTACAGAGACTGTCTTTTAGTGAGGCAGAAAGAGAGAGCAAGAGGTCTCTTGGTCATCTCTTATAAGATGGTCAAGTCCATATGCCAAAGGGCACACATTGTTTGGTGGTGACCTGTTCTGTTGTCTGATGGGCTGAGTTTATGGAGGTGTCTGGAGAGGTGCCTGAGTTCCCCTCTTGTCAAGTCCCCTGGGGCTGGCCATAGAGAAGCCTGTTTGCAAACAGCCGACATAGAAGGATGACATGTTCAAAGCTAGCCTGGGCTACACAGTGGAACCTCCCCCCGCCCCCAAAATAGTATTAACTACATCCATGAGTAGACACTCTTTATAATATCATGTAGGCATACCTTTTTTAGCGATTTTATTTGGGTTCCTGTGTCTACCACCGTTCTCTACCCCAATCCCTTTCAAGCCCCAACACTAGGTAGGTAATAAAGTTAGAAGGGAAAGGGAGCATAGATCTCTTTAGACTATTTCCTGCTGATGAGAGATGTAGAGTTCCTTGGGGTAGGGTTGGTCTTCATTAACAGGATATTTAATTCTACTTTATCTCTTTGAGCAGGACCACTTGACAAATGGTGACAAACCACAACAAACTGAAGTAGCAGGAGGAATAGCACCCACCTCTTCAGGGCACCTCTAGCCCCTCTCGGGGCTCTGGCATTTATATGCATACCCCAGTTCCCAGAATTCCAAATGTCGCAGACTTGCAGGATTTATCTGCAGCTGGCAAACCACGACCTTCCTGGAGCACGAGACAAATCATAGTTAGCAGCAGATGACAGTCTAAATCAGCCCCATATCACACACCTGCGATGAAAAACACAAAAACATATTCACATAACGTAACTGGGTTTTTGTTTGGTTGCTTTGGTTTTTTATTAAATAATTTTTATTAACTATTCATTTTAGATCCTATCATAAGCCCTCCCTCCTCTCCTCCTGTTTCCATCTTCCCTCTCGCGTCCCTCTATCCCCGTACTCTTCAGATAAGGGGAGCCTCCCCCCTACCAATACATCAAGTCACATTAGGACTTAGGGCATCCTCTTCCCCTGTGGCCCCACCAGGGAGGACATGATTGAAAAGCAGGCAACAGAGTCCATGTCAGAGAAAGACCTCTCGCCCTTTCTAGGGGACCCACATGTTGGCCACGCTATCCATAGTCTACATATGTGTAAGGGGCCTAGATTGAGTCCATGCACGGTCCTTGGCTGGTGTTCCATAAGCCCCTCTGCGTGCAGGTTAGTTGGCTGTATTGGTTTTCTTGTGGAGTTCCTATCCCCTCTGGGTCCTTCTATATTTCCCCCTTCTTCCACAAGATGCCCGGCGCTCTACACAATGTTTAGCTGTGGGTCTCAGCATCTGCCTTAATCCACTGTTGGGTGGAGCCTGTCAAAGGACAGCTCCTATCATGTGTGTCTTTCTGGGTCTGGGTTACCTCACTCAGGAAGATCTTTTCTGGCTCCATCCATGTGCTTGCAAATTTCATGATTTCCTTGTTTTTAATAGCTGAGTAGTATTCCATGGTGTAAATTTGCCACAATTTTGTTATCCCTTCTTCAGTTGAGGGACATCTGTATAGTTTCCAGTTTGGGGCTATGATGAATAAAGCTGCAATGATCATAGGTGGGCAAATATGCTTGTTGTATGGTGGAGCATCTTTTGGGTATATGGCCAGAGTGGTAGATCTGAGTCTTGAGGTGGAGCTATTCTCAATTTCTGAGAATGCACCAGATTGAATTGCCAAACTTGTTCTATAAGGCCACTGTCATCTGGGTACCTAAACCACATAATTGGGTTTTTTAAAGAAACCAAAGTTCTCACCAAAATACCACATCAGGGTGTTTTGTTTTAATTTTTATGTTTAATCAGGTATGATGGTGCATACCTCTGATCCCATAAGTTGGAGTGTTGGGAGGTTCATAGATTTGAGGCTTTCCTGGGCTACATAGAATATCTCTTTCAATACACACTCACAGAGAGAGAGAGAGAGAGAGAGAGAGAGAGAGAGAGCCATGCAGTGCATGAACCATAGGAGAGAATGAAAATGGAGAAAGCAGTCTCAGGCTGAGAGGTGCAGCATGTGAGAGACAGAACAAACACCTTTGATATTCCTTTTTGTTTTTACTTTTCTCAGCTATCTACAACCAATATGTGTTCATTTTATATTCACACAAAAACATTTGTAAACCATGAAATAAAATTGGAGCATGCAGATATCATTTACTGGAAATCAGTGCTCCAGGGGAACAAAGGCTTGCAAATTAAGATACACGCTTGTACCAACTTTGTGTTAAGCAGAACTGCATGCAGTTACCAACCCCGCTGTGTTGCTAGGGATTAGGTTTCAGTTTGCTAAGTGATTGAGAACAGGAAAGGTTTTCCAGGAAGCTGTGGTTGAGTTGCTAGGGGATTGAAACAAGGAGCTGAGGGATGAGTTTTTGTTCAAGGGTTAAAAGGTAGGCAACAACGCCAAGTATCGTGGAGACTCTGTGCTTAGAATTCCTGGGAATAAGAAGCAATAAGGGCTGACATTTTCTCTGCCTTTGTTATACTGCCCATGCCTCTGGGTGCCCTGTTGACAGGGGTGAGTGGATGATTCAGCACTGAGAAAGCCAAATGCCCAGCAGCAAGGGGCATCCCCAGCCACCATGCTGCAGTGGCAGGCAGGAGAGGAAACATTTATGATCTAAGAAGAAGCAATGCTCAGAATTCAAATAGCTGATGTAGACAATGCAAACAACAGGAGAGATTATAGAAATGGGAAAAGGGGCAATTTGAGATTATTTTTGTTTTGAGACAGGATCTCACCATGTAATTCTGGCTAGCCTAGAACTCATGTGTAGACCAGGCCAGCCTTGGGCTCTTAGAAATTCCTCTTCCTCTGCTTCTCAAGTGCTGGAATTAAAGGAGTACACCACCACCTCCAGCCTTGATGAGGTTCTCAGAAACAGCAGAACATTGAGTTTATTAATCTGAACGGCATGGGTCTCAACTAGACTCAGAAAACCTTAAGCACCAGATGCTGACTCTTGGGTTCCTGACTACTGAGTGCAAATGCCATCTGACTTTCACTTTATGCCACAGGCTTCTAAAGCTGAGGGAAACAATGAATTAGCAAAGACTCAACTGACGGCATGGGATTAGGTTCCAGTGTGCTGTTACTCAGAATCTTGGAGCCAACTAGTAAATATATAATCTTGGTTTATGATCAGCTTTGTTGAACAACACTGGACTGGGCAGGACTGGACTGGACCAGGAAAGCGTAGTTTCAAGTTAGAACACTTGCCTGGTTTGTATGAGATCATGGCTTCATTTCCTAACACGATAAACACAAAAATATGACGCACTTACTAGATATGCTGTATTCATTGGCATTAAACGTTCAGCCACCAGAGCTGTAAATCCTGTTTGTACCCAGATTTTCTAAGACATAATGCACATAGCAGCTTCCTACACTTGGGAATGCTCTCGTTGGCCCTTCACTACTATTTATAACTGCCATTTTAGACAACAAAACTCATCACCATAAAGCACAAAGATGTGAAGATGAGCACGAACTACATTGTAAATAGCACACTTGTTCATAGTGTGGTTGCTGAGAGAGGAAAGCAGGGTATCTTTTTGTTTTACTTCAGCTGTGAATATACATGGCAGCCTAAGCTTTTTGCTACTCTGTATGAGTCTGTGAGTGAGTGGAAAATTGTCATGAGTTTTGACTTTGGGATTACAGAGATAGACAGGTGAATCTGCAAATTCAAAAGCTTTGAGTAGTAAGTGCTGATAGTAATGAATGAATGTCCCTTAAAATTCACTGTGAAAATAAATAACCCATGACATGTATTTAACAAAGGTACATATATGTTCCAGACGTGTTCTGTGTAGGCACAAGTTTTGCAAATTCTTCAGTGTCCTACCAATCTGCTAACTGTATCATGACACATATTTCCAGATATTGTAAATTGAAACCCTAGAAAGCAGAATGACCATTTTTTATCAAAATATTTTTATTTACACTGTAAAGCCCACTGAAATGCAGTGACTGGTGTGTTTTCTATAACAGATCACTAAGGTTAAAACGAAGACCCTCGGGAGATGTGTGTGTTGGGGGTGGGGGCAGCAAATTGATTGCTGTGCAGTGAAGACTGCCACCCATCCTCCAGTTCTGAACAGAGGCAACAGCCACAGCAAGGACGTTAGCTGCACTAACTCTCTCCACCAAAGAGTAACAGGATGCCATGAAGGGTATCATGTGTGTTTGTTGACTTGAAGAAGCACATGCTTTTATTGTTTCGTTTTGTTTTACTTTGTGTAATAGTGAGCACAAGGATCTTTCTCATTTGGAATAGAATCTCTTTGTTAGAGAGTAAATATTTGCTGATTATGTAAGGTGCTATACACACAATTTCCAGTGGCATTTTCTAGGAAGACGTTTACCTGCCCAAGGCAAATAGATTGAGATAATTTTAGAAGTCATGTCCTTCTGAGTGTGGCAAAGTGGGTCATTTCCTCCTCACTCACCCCACACAGTTCTCTACATTCAAACCTCTTCCACACTGCTGAACTTTAGTTATTTGTTCATTTGTCTATTGATTTATGTTAGTTCTTTTTTTAACTTTTATTTCTATGTGTACGGTGTTTTGCCTGCATGTGTGTCTGTGCACCATGTGTGTGCAGCGCCCTGGGAAGCTAGAAAAGGAGATCAGATCTCTTGAAACAGAAGTTTCAGATAGTTGTAAACCACCATGTGGGTGCTGCGAACTGAATGTGGGTGCTCCGAAAGAGCAGCCAGTGCCCTTAACCAGTGAGCCATCTCTCTCGCCCCATGTATCCCCACTTGTGACTGTGTTTCTATTGTATATCACATCTCTTAATTGTCTCCATTCCCGAATTCTTTCTTTCTGTATTTGTAGCTTCCATTCTAAGATTCCTTCATGCAGTTGCCCAGGCTAACAACCCTGTGTTCATCCCTTTCTCCTCCCCCCTTTATTGGTACACAGTAAGTTCATTACATTACTTTACCCTAGTGAGAATACATTGCCACTGTTCCTTGTGCCCATGGCCCTTCTCCAACTGAGGGCCTCAGTTCCCATTGCTTTGTAACCATCTCTTCCTCATGCCCTCCCCCTAGACCTTCCCACCTATAACCACAGGATCCATTTGTATAAGGGACTGTACTACTGTTACACCCTTCATAGCATTCTTGCTAGGTCCTCTGTGCTCATAGAATAATGCTAACTTTCCTGAGCTTGAGAATCGAGGAGAAGCCCTATCCATGTCCTCTTCTACAGTGACCTTGCTCAGTTGCCTTTTATGGAGCCTGGGCCAAGCCAGAATTCTGATTTGTGTCCAGAAATCCTAACTGTTGTTCTCCTCTGCCTACATCTTTCTTTCCCCTAACTTTTCGGTGATATACTACTAAGGTTCACTTCAGACCCAACTTAAAAGTCACCTCTCCCCACACCTTTTCTAAATCAGGTCCCCATTCTTGATAGCCTTTCCTGGAGAAGTCTTGGACAGCCATAGAGTCACAGGCATGACTTCACTTGACTGCTGTGTGAGTGTTTGAATACCAGATTCCTCAGTGGCATAGAAGGAGAGGTCTGCTGGCATAGTGAAGAGTAAAATGGAATTCAGAGGGAATGGAACTTAATGTGAAAAAAATTGTACTACATACAGAGAATTCCACAGAGGAAAGACAGCACTTTGTCCTGAGTATATGCCTCTTTGACCTCTCTTCTGCATCCAAGTCCTTCCTGGAAGTGGGCTACAGTGCAAGGCCCACTCTCATAAAAGGCATCTCTTTTTCCCACAGGTTATGCAAAATGCAAAACTCTGCTTGAGTTCTAAACACATCACTTACCAAAGTGTTTATAGAGCTATAATTCATAGGCAAGTTCATGATCACCACAAGGCTACCTGAAAAGCCTCCAGCTAAGGTCAACCTGTGAATACTGAAGAACTGATAATAGGCTGGAGGCCTATTATCAGAGAGTGAGGTGGAGGAAGGGCTGAAATTCAGAGCAAGGCACATAAGAGGTGCTTTTTCATTCTGGGCCAATGACTTTGGGACTGTTCAGAAGTAGAACAAATTATAAAAGGGAAATTTTTTAAGTGTATCATTAGCTTACAGAAGTTTATTCCTTACATTGTTTTAAAAAAGCACTTAAATTGAAATAGAAATAAACACAGATATATAGATATATAGACTATCATGATGCTATAGCCACTTTAAGATTAGTAAAGTTGCTGTGAAGTTTTTGGATTTTATCTGGCTATAGTTTTTCATTTTTTAATAACAATAATATTAGCTTTTAGGACAGTGGCTCTCAATCTTGGCCACACCTTATGAGCTCTTTGGAAGCTTTTTGAAATGTTTGGATGGATTCTGGTTGGCCTAAAATAAGGACTTTTGGTGCCCATGTTTAAAGGTTTTTTTTAATGAGTAGGCCAGGCTAAGGATAGATGCCCTACTGCTCTATCCTAAGAAGAAAAAGCCAGACTCTAGCAATGGAGACAAGAGCTTAAATGAACCAATTAAAATGATACATTGGGCTGCCATAGTACCTTAGCTGGTGAAGTGTCTGAATTGTGAGCACAAGGATGTGAGCTATGTTCCCCAGAACAGAACAATGACAAATGTGGTGGTGTGGCATGCTTGTAATCCCAAGAGGAAGGTAGATCATTTCTCAAGAAAGGTGGAAGGTGGGTGGCAACTGAGGAGGTTGTTCTTTGACCTCCACAAGCACGAACACCTGACCACATCTCTGCACATACACAACCACAGCAAACATGCTGCCTCCTCCTTTTCCTAAGGTGACATCCCAATAAAATATATGTTCCTAGGCCTGCGTGGATACAACGGTTCCGCTCACACAAAGCAAGACCTCTGTTTGCTTGGGTTCTAAGCCAGTCAGATCAGCCTGAGGGAGGCAGAGTCCCCCAGAGGGACGACAGAGCTCTCCCCTCTTTCCAGCAGGTCTAGCTAACGAAGGTGCATGCCTTTACAACATGACATGCCCTTTATCCCCCAGAATAAGTCTCTCTCAGGAACCTCAGGAGGAAACGATAAAACAAAGGATCTGGGAATTTGTGTCCCTTAAACAATTACTGTTATGAACCCAACGAACCAGTCATTGGGCTACACATTTTCTTCTACATGTTGTGTCAGAACAATTTCAATGTTTAATGTGCAAAGTGGGGATCCTATTACCATATATTAGGGCATTATATGCATCAGGTACAGTCGTGAGTTCTTTCTCACTGTGACTTCAACCGCTCTGTATTATCGTCTCCATTCAGAAGTTGAAACTCAGGAGATAAAGAAATTGCCAAGTATAAAAAGTTAGTAACCTAACCAGATCTATGCATGCTAGTAAACAAATGCTAGTGTGACCTACTGGAAGCACTAGCTGAAATATTCACTTAGGTTTTGACTAAAGAAACAAGTTTCCCTTTCACATGCTGGAATCACAGACTCTGGAAACACACACGCACACACACAGTTAACCCCAAGATTTCTTAAGGAATCAAAAGTCCATAAATCATAAAATCATTTGGAATTTTTTTAGCATGGAAAAAATTTCAAAAATAATGATGATGATGAATTATTACTGTCCTAAAAGCTATTTAGCTTTTCCAAGTGTCGCACTGATTCCCTGTCAGATGATATGTAAATTTTTACTCCCAACAATCTATGTTAGTACCCTCTCATGCTACGTAATCCACAAAAGTTGAATAAATTTGCTCTGGGTCACAGAGCTTTTACATTGTTGATACTTAAATTTAAATTGATGACTTTCTGACTCTAATATTTGAAATAGTAATTGCTACTGCATTATGTTTTTCAAATAGTAATTGACAGAACAGATACTAGAGCCGAGAAAAAGAGAGGTTTGATGTAAATTAGGCTTTGTTTTTGCCACATATGGAACACATAGGACACTGACCTTCTCTTCTTAACACTAAGAGGAGCCATGGGTGACGGCATCAACGGTGGCACAAGACAAGCCTGGCAAGGGAAGAATTAGAAAGATGGAGACGCTTACTGCTCACTAGACTTCTTCATTTGCTTCCGTGATTTGGTCATGGTCACTTTCTCCATTCTTCTCAGCCCCAGACCCATCCCTTCTTCGCTGTCCACCCAACTTTATGTCCTTTTTGTTTTTAATTCTTGAAAAGAATCAATTGCACTGCCCAAATATTCTCAGATATGTGGTCTTCTAGAGTGTGGTTGACTTACCAAGGGCTGTCTCTCTTACCTTACCAAGGGATATACAGACCACAGTTTCCCCTCCCTTTTCTCCTTCCAGTCATACTTCCCACCTCTGCTCCTCCCCCAACCCATTCCACTCCTCCTCCCTTTCTCTTCAGAAGAGGGGAGGCCTCCCATGTATATCCACAGGCCTTGGCATGGCAAGTTGCAGTAAAACTGGGCACATCTTCTCCTATTGAGGCTAGAAGCTGTTTGGGGGGAAAGGTTCCCAAAGGTAGGCAACAGAGTCAGAGAGAGCCCCTGCTCCGACTGTTAGGAGTTCCACAGGAAGACCAAGCTGCACAACAGTTACATATGTAAAGAGGGCCTTGGTCAGTTCCGTGCACGCTTCCTGGAGACCCCTGTGGGTCCAGGTTAGTTGATTCTGTAGGTTTGTCCTTGACCCCTCTAGATCCTACAATCCTTCTTCTCCCTCTTCCACAGGATTTCCCAAGCTCTGCCTAATGTTTGGCTGTGGGTCTCGGCATCTGTTTCCATCAGTTGCTGGGTGAAACCTCTGATGACAGTTATGCTAGGCTCCTGTCTGCAAGTATAGCAGAATATCATTAACAGTGTCAGTGGCTGTTTTTTAAATCTAACTCCCATCCCAAATGAAGTTTTGTGGCAGCAACGAGGAGATCAGTGTAAATAAACTTGAGGCGAGTATATCAAATGGAGCAGGCTTGGCTGCGAGCTCTAAATATTTGAATGACAGCAATAAGCAATGTGAAAATCAAGTCAATGGAAGTCTGTAGTGCTAAAGAAAAGTGGTCCTGCAAAAACTTCAAAGAAGCAAAAAAAAATCTGTTTCCAACAGAGTTTATCTACCGCTTAGCACAACTGTTCATAAGGAATGACTGAGATTCTGTGACTGAGAAAAAGTTAAACTTTACAGTCCTTCCCTCCTCCTTCTAAACTAAGCTGAGTGCTTTTGCTATGGGCAATGACTTTATAAAATTCCATATTTAAAAAAATCTGAAGCATTCTTATACATACTAAAACCAAAGATCTCTGGCACACCTCTGTATACTGTGCTGAGTGGCTGATGTTTTTATGTCTGTTTAAGCTGCCATCACTCAAAATGTAGATATTGCATCCAATACCATATTGCATAATACTGCGCAATTTTGCCATATTGTGAAATCTCAAAGATGCAAGAGTAGAAAATCGTGAAAGTTATCTTTAATTCAAAGATCTTGTAGAACCGATGTTGAGACAACTGAATCATTTGGTAAGGAACAAAATATGAGAACTTTCACTATCTGCAGGACACATTGTACCTTCTGAAAATAAAAGTACAATAACTAGACTTTCCAGTAAAAAATATTACAGACAACACATTTCAAATCTTCATTACCCAATTTCACAGCTGAATCAGTACATCTTTACTTTAGTATAATGCCACTTACAACCTGTGGTTTTCCTTTCCAACGCTTCAGTTGTCTAAGGTCAGTCTGCCTAGTCATAGCTTCATGAGTCCCTTCCTGGTATATCATTCAAAAGGTCAGTGGGAAACTCCAGCAACACACCTGTGTCACTCATAGCAATGTACTTCCTCACTCGGGCTTTGTGTCATGTTATCCCATGACAGGAAGGATGGTGGCACAGTACACTGTCCTTTGAGAGAGGGATCACATTCACGAGGCTATGCAGGAGGTACGTCTTTAAATCTACTTCTGAGTAATAAGGCAGAGGTACATATGCTTAATGGAGACTACTGTATCCATAGTAAATGACAATACAGTCAGAAAGAATTGAGGTGGGATGTGGAAGTGGAAGGGGTACTAAGTGAATGTGTGTCTTTGATATGCCCACCACGATACCAAGGACCACAAATGCCTCGGACCCATGGCAATGCCAAAGCCTCACCCAAGTCAGGCTCAGGGAATTGGCAAAGTCTTTCTCTGGCCAAATATGAGTGTTTTCAAATGATCGGTGAGTACGCAAAAACTAGCAACCACTACTTCCTCCTCTAGCCTGGGAAGATTGCAGCTTGAAACTGCTAACCTATAGAGACCTCCTACAGAGATCAGCTAAACCTACCTCCTTGTTCATCTGTATACCAATACGCCACCTCTTCCATGCATAGGTACAAAAGGAATGAACTGAGTCTCTGGGCTGCTGCAGATGTGTCTCCATCACAGTGAGCATAACCCACCCTGTCACAGCTTTTTCTGTGCCTGTGTTTGTTTCTCTGCCCGTCCTTCCTTCCCTGTCACCCCAGTTAGGTCACCCCACATAGGTCATAGCAATGGTGGATGTACTTCAGAATAAATTAGCTTGGAGAATATGAGAAATGCTGGGGAACAACATATTGGGGTCCTCAAGAGCATGATAATTTCCAGTCACATGAGTGTTAGAAATTTCTAAATGTGAATATGAATGTGTCCTTTTGCACTCTGGGTCTCTCAACTGAAAGAGGATGACACATCCTCCTCACTGATGCTTGAGGAAATCAGGGCAAAGATTTTTTTTCTGTTCACAAACTTGATGATATAAAGCAACAGATGTTGAGAAGCCTGGGAGAAATTAAGGGCATTACTGCTTCCAAATCCTGCTTTCTTTCCTCCTCTCCCTGACTATTTGTCCCCATTCTTATACTGTTCCTCTCGCTTCAGTTGCCATGTCCAAACCATCAAGAGACAGCATATGTTCTGCTTTAATTCCTCTCCACATACTAATCCTATGTCTAAAACTTGAATAACTTAGTGAAGGAAAGCATATCTCATGAACAAGAAATGTCTTCATTGAATAAGAGAAGATATGACTAAAACCACAGAGATACTTGTAGAAATTTTCTCTTGTTATTTAATCCTAAAACAACACTAACTCGGCGTTGTATGTTTGATGTATTCATTTGTGAAATCACTTGTATTAGCTTAGACAATCTGTTTTTAAAGTCACTGTCAACAGAAACATGTGCTTAATGCTTTCAGTGGAATGAGCCTATAAAACAAGAGAGTAGGCAAGGACTAGTGTGAGTCTCCCACTGAACAGATGTGTAGCCTGCGTTGGAGAGATTATGACTCCTTGAGGTCCTATGACTAGGAGGGGCTGCCCAGAGCTGGACTCGATTCCCCTGATCACAATCCCATGTTCTCTTTAATCATTACCCTGCTTCTAAAGAGTGAGTATTAATCACAGAGTCTCATTTTGGTGAGAGGCCAACATCTTATTTTTAAAAGCATATTACATTTATTTATGTATTTATGTGTGTATGTATGCATGTTTAATGTATGTATTGTATGCTTAAGGAGTAGCACCATGCTACTACATATAAGTGGAGGTCAGAGTTCAACTTGTTGGGGGAGTTGGTCCTCTTCTTCAACTTATAGGTTCTGGAGACTAAACTCATCTGAACACAAACAGTGCTTTTACTTACTGAGTCTTCTTGGGCCACTTTGTTGTCTCAGCACCTACTTTTATTTCTTTTTCAATTTTTACTTTATTTTATGTCTATGAGTGTTTTGCCTACTCGTGTGCCTGTTTCTTGTAGAGACCAAAAGAGGTCATCAGATCCCCTGAAATTGGAGTTACAGATGCTTGTGCTCTGTCATGTGGTTACTGGGAATAGAACCCTGGTCCTCTGGAAGACTAGCCAGTCCTCTTAACCACTGTGCCATCTCTCGAGCACCCAACATCTACATTTAAACACACACAACTATGGATATGTATGTGGAAGTTTTACAGTTGATAAATAGAGAAGGAGTAGCTGACATAACACCATTTTAGGATGCCCTAACAAAATACCAAGTGTAGAGTGAAAGTTCTGAGACTACTTCTGAGTTTGAAAGCCTACCAAAACCAGCCAATCCCTGAGCTCAAAAACCTACCAATCCTTGAATTTGAAATCCCATGAATCCCTGGAGTTGTCTTAAAATCCCACCAATCCCCATCTTGGAACTCTCCACCCTGTAAAACTCCACCCTACAAAAAAACCCTATATAAGCCTTCCTCCTGCTGAGGTCCCTGCTGCTTCTCCCCAGAGCAGAGGCAGCCACCCTCTTACCTCTCTCCCAATAAATCTCTTGTGTGAGGTTTGTTGTGTAATGTGACTTTGTGCTAGTCCTTGGTTCCCAGGTACCTTTCTCCTCAGAGCTATAATACTTACACCAGGGACAAGGTAATTTAAAACCCAGAAATTTATTATCTATTATTTCTGGAAGCTGACAGATCCAAGGTCAAATTCTAGCCAGGTTACATTCCTAAGAAGTATCTTCCTGCCTTGTTGTGCACAGTCTCTTATATAGAAAGATGAAGAATGCTTATCCCACTTCTTTTCTTACAACAAAGACCTGACCCTCCTTGCCTTATCTTAGCTGAATCACACCCTGAAAGAGCAACACATGGCTATGAAAGGACAAAACTATTGACCTAGTAGCTTTATGTAATTAAATTAGAAAATGACGTGATTTCCAGAACTCTGGAATTACAGTTTTACTATGAACCCAGAAATCATCTGAACCGACTTCTCTGGCTATGTAGCACAAACAGGGGTAAAGGTAAGTGGTTGCCCCAGCTGTGATCCACTTAGCCTTTGCATTTGATTCCATCTTATTTCCTGCTTTGATTAATAGCTGTACTAATAGACACAAATTCTCTGTATTAAATCCCTCAGTTTCCATCCATCAGATTTACACCATTCCTACTATACCAGATTATCATCTGCTAAATCAAACCAAATCTTATGTCCAGAAAAACAAAACAAAACAAACAAACAAAAAAAAAAGGAAAAGACACTGACTTCTTCTTGAGTACCCTGGTCAATTACAGAGTGGCTAGCACTTGGGGTTTGGCCAGTCCTAAAGGTGAGATGGATTCTAACCCCCTCACCACAAGATCCTACCCAGCTAAGCTTCCTGCTTGTGAAAGGGAATTGACAAAAGCTTAGGCAGTGAAGGAACCATGGAAAACAGAAAGCTGAGGAAAATGTATTTGAATGAGGGGACCATGTTCCAGCCCCATCACACAGCAGAACTTCAAAGTTTCAGCCACATGATCTGGTTTTATAGTCAAGGATGCAAGAAAAGGGTTGTGGAATCTTCCTCCTTAGCTAAGCAAAGCTGCTGGGCCAGGCATGTGTCAGGGGTTTCCCTGCATGGAGACCTAGAAATGCTATTGCCTGAAACTGTGAAGGTGAAACTTGGCTCTTGTTGGAGACCCCCAAGATGCTGGAGATGCCAGAGTCATGGGAGACCTGCCAAGAAGTGGGCAGACTAGGTATGGAACCAGCCCAAGAGAGAGTCAACAAAGCTAAAAGGAGTTGGAGATCCGAAGAGTGCTTTGCCATCAGACATGCAGACACAGAATGTGGAGTTTGTGTGCTGGTTTTCAGTCCTGCTTTTATTCAGTATTTACTCACTACGCCCCCCTTCGCAATGCTAATGTCTGTCTGTGCCATTGGATGATAGAAGTATGTGACCTGCTTTTTCTATTTTAATTTTCCCGAGGGTTATAGTTAAGAGAGTGCCTTAAGTCTCAGAAGAGGCTTTGAACTTTAGACTTATAAGCAGTCTTGACACTGTGAAAAACTCAGGATGGATTAATGTATTTTGCGTTATAATGTGGCTGTAAGCCTATGGAGCCAGGGAGGGAAACGTGGTGGTTTGAATGAGAATGGTTTCCATAGGCGCGTACATTTGAATGCTTTGAAACTCTTTGATGGAATTAGAAAGATCAGGAAGTATGTTCTGGTTGGAGGAACTGTGTCACTAAGGGGTCGGCTTTGAGGTTTCAAAAGGCCACACCAGGCCTAATCGGTCTCTCCCTCTCCTTATCTCCTATGAATCTAGATGCAGCTCTCACCTATTTCTCCAGTGCTATGAATGCTGCCATGTCCTCACATTATGAAATGGACTAAGCCTCTGAAACTGTAAGCAAGCCCCAAGTTAAATACTTTCCTTCAGAAGAGCTGTTTGGTCATGATGTCTGTTCACAGGAATAAAACAGTGACTAAGACAGAAGGAATGTTTGAAGAAATAAAAGCTTTAAGCTTTCTGTATCTGAAGAAAACTATCACTGTATCCAAGTAGCTCAATGAACTCCAAGTATGATAAAATTAGCACTAGAGAAATTAACTTCACAAGAGATTTAGTGTCTAAGTTTGAAACACTGTTCTCTAAGGGATTCTCATTTGTAATTGGGTTACATGCTTTCTTTTTGCTTTATCATCTCACTTATGAGGATAAATTATATTCTGAATCTATGTTGGGATAGAATACCAAGAGAGTAGATGGGCTTAATACCTAAAAACTAAGTGAGTAGTGAAGGGTCACACAGAAGAAGAAAAAAAAATTAGCTAATACCAGTCTCCTAAACTTGTGTGACTAAAATTACAAAAAATGAAAGCTTAAACATACAAGCATATGGGATGGTTAACTATTTAAGCTAAGTCTAGACTCAAACAGGAATGTTTCAGTGGTGAGCATTTGTCCTAGGGTTTTGTACATGCTAAGCACATGCTCTTACACTGAGCTGCACCCCAAGATTCGCAAGTAAGATTTTTCCCCTTTATTTAAAATAGATTTCCTGCTCCCCCCCAAATATATCTGAGCCCAGGGGTCTTTTCTGAGACTGTTTCTCTATCCAAGGACCATGAATGAATATAACCTAGAACCACTGCCCAGATGTAGCCCATCGCAGCTCAGTATCCAAGTGAGTTCCCTAGTAAGGGGAAAAGGGACTGTCTCCAACATGAACTCAACAGCTGGCTCTTTGACAGCCCCCCATCCCCAGGGAGGAGCAGCCTTGCTAGGCCGCAGAGGAGGACATTGAAGCCAGTCCTGAAGAGATAAGCTAGAATAAGCTAGGATCAGATGGAAGGGGAGGAGGACCTCCCTCATCAGTAGACTTAGAGAGGGGCAGGAAGGAAATGAGGGAGGGAGGGTGGGATTGGGAGGGAATATGGGAGGGGGCTACAGCTGGGATACAAAGTAAATAAACTGTAACTAATAAAAAAATAAAATAGATTTTTCTTCACATAGTATATCTTGATTACACTTCCCCCTCTCTCTATTACTCAGTTCTCTCCCACCTCCCTCCTTCCCCAGCTCCACCTTCTTTCTGCCTTGAATTACCAAAAACAAAACAAAACAAAAAAATAGGATTCTAAAAGATAATAGAAATAAAACATAGTAAGAAAATCAAAACCAAACACATCAATACAAAACAAAACAAGCAAACAGGAGGAAAAGAGCCAGACGACAAAGCAAGCATGAGGAATAGATCTAGATGCGCAGACCAACTCATCCGCATACTCAGGAATTGCATAGAAGCACTAATCTGGAAGCTATAATATATACGCAAAGAACCTGTACGGTAAAAAGAGAAAATGAAAGTAAAAGGGAAGATAAAAGTAAGATAGATTTTATTTTTTTAAAGAAAAGCCCTGATATGAAAGCCCTGATGCTCCACCATACAAGGACATTTTCTCAACCATGTTCATAGCAGCTTTATTCATAATAGCCAGAAACTGGAAACAACCTAGATGTCTCTCAGCTGAAGAATAGCTACAGAAATTGTGGTGCAGTCACATAATAGAATACTACTCAGCTAATAAAAACAAATAAATCAGGAAATTTACAGGCAAATGGATGGAACTAGAAAAGATCATCCTAAGTGAGGTAAAAAAAGAAAGAGCTTTTTTTTCTTAAATTATGCCAGGCATGGTAGCTCATGCCTTTACTCCTAGCACATGGCAAGCAGAGGCCGGTAGATCTTTGAGTTCGAGGACAGCCTGGTCTACAGTTAGTTCCAGGCCAGCCAGGGCTACATAGTAAGTGTCTGCCAAAACAAACAAACAAACAAAAAAACCTAAAGCCTGATGTTGTGTTTTGGTTAGCATAAATGGAGGTCGTCTGGGGGATGGCTCTATGCAAACATTCCCTTTCACATTAGTAGCCCTTCAGTCTGCTCTTACCTTTCTGTTTCAGGAAGTTATGTTTCTCTGATTGTTTTAACAACAACAACAAAAAACCCAACAACATGAAACTCCTTGCATACTTTATGCAGTTGGAGAATTTTAATATTTTTTATTTATCGTTGTAAAACCAGAGGCAACTGTAGTCTTTTCATATATAGCTGTTATATGTAGGGCAACCTGTCTTTGGGTAAGGACAAACTACTCTTGAAAACAATGTTCCTAGATAGTTTCGCCTTCAACTTAAGCATCTTGTTGGTAGGTAAGCTTCTTGTTTAAATCTGAAAACAAAACAAAAACTCGTATTAGATTGTTGAATTTCTAAATTACAATGATGAAGTTTAAAATAACCCCAAATTGGAGATTTTTACATTGTTCAGGGAAAATGCTGTTTTAAAAGGTGTACATGCATGTTATATGTTTAAGATAAATCTTAAACAAGAGGGACACCCATATAAGAAGGATAGAAGTAAGTCAGATCATCTCTCAATCCAGAGCAAATAACCTCTTAAACTCACCTCTAGCCTTTCACTGTCTCTGAAATCCCCTGAAACTTGGTTCCTACACATAATCCCAGAAAAATATCCCATAGCTAGCTTTGCTGTAACAGGCCACTAAGCTAAGAGCTCATGTTTGTATGTATTGGGATTGCTCTCCCGGAAGTGAAGTTCTGGTTTCGTCTTGCACTTTGTATCACCTGGAGCATTTGCAAGCCCAAACTAGAATTCTCAGTACCTACTTCTCCTCAGAGTTCAATTTTCACCTTGTTAGAGGTCATGTGTTCTCTTTTTCCACTGTCTAGCTTCCAGTTTAACTATGGGCATCATAGTTGTTTGTTATTCGTTGCTTATTCAATTATTCTTTATCTTATTGCTTATTTCTCAACGAAGTGACTCAGCCTACAAGTAAATTTTCTTTCCTATTGGATATTCATATTATACATATTATTTTCTGAAGGAAATGCATTACATCATATAATATCAAATGACAAGTTTCTTAAATCGATATATAAAGGAACCCACTCAACTAGGACTATATTTATAACAGTGTCCTCAAGATTCACATTTATGACTTCTGAAAATTACATTGATGACATAAATTGTCATCAATATGCCAATGATTTGTTAGCTCTCTTCCTCTTTTTTCTGGGAATCTTGCCCTGTGTTACATGTCGACAACTGGTATTAGCTTTCCATGATTTTATAAAATCTTTAAGGTATTATATCAAACTGGTTGGAAATTCTGTGTCAGAATCCCATGTTAATCATTCTTAAAGAGATAGGGGTTAGGTCCATTGAATTTCCCTCGATTGTTCTCCCTTCCTATTCTGATTTATCAGGAAAGTCTATAGGCCCAAGAGATAGCATAATACAGTCTGCAAGAACTTCCATAACGGCTTTATTGAACACCTCTATCTCCTAGAGAGGAGCTTGAGAAAGCTTTAGTGCATAAGCATGACATCAAGCTGTAATTGCTGTTATAGGGCACACGAAGGGACTTCCCACAGACTCCACACAGTGATGGACTGGGGATAGCCTTGCTTCTGTACAAATATTTTACAAATATTTCATGTGGGAAAAAAAGGTTAAGTATTTACCTAACCAAAGGCCCACAAGTCCCAGCCAGCCCCAGACTGGCTGAGACCATTTCCTGTACAATGCTGGAGAAACTGAGTTAGAGGCTTTTATCCAGCTATTAATGAAATCCCAGTAAGACCTACTCCCTTCATTTTAGCCACATAAACAAATGCCATATATAATTTTAGAACTTGTTTGAGGATTTAAGGGAAAAGAAAGAGTAATGAAAGAAATAACAGGATAGGAATAGAACATCCAAATGAGATATAGAAATTTTACCCAAATAAGTTTTGTGTTTGTTTGTTTGATGGCAATTAGCCAAATCCACTTATTTACTAACAGACAAAACTTTACTATTTGATGAACCCATTCTATCTCCTTTGTGTAATACAAACATGGTATACAGTGTACTGCTGAGCACACTAATGGATTTTCTTTTTTATATGGTGCCTTACAGTTTCCAGAATCATGTAAAGAATGTTCGAATTGGGCTAATTTCTCCAGGGGTGCTACTTTGACTCTGAAATGGCCCCACACTCCCACAGGATACTTGTTCCCTAGCTATATGTTACAGTTGTGTAGCTTGGTCTTCTTGTTGGACACCTAACAATGGGAGTGGAAGCTGTCTCTGAAGCTTTTGCTGTGACCCTTTTCCTCATACTTGGTTGCCTTATGCAGCCTTAATTCGAGTCTTACTGCAACTTGATGTGCTGTTTGGTTGATATCCCTGGGAGGCATGCCTTTTTCTGAAGAGAAATGGAGGAACGGAAGCATGGGGAGGGAGGAGATGAGTGGAGAGATGGGATGAGAAGAGGAATGCGAAACTGTGATTGGAATATAAAAAATAATAGATGGATAGATAGATAGATAGATAGATAGATAGATAGATAGATAGATAGACAGATGAGTAAAAAAATAAAACTTTCTACAGATCCTAGGCCCAGGGCAAACCACTGTATTACCAAACTGCAGTATATTTCCTTTTACTACATTTTGGTGTTGAATACACACATGTACACATGTACAGAATGTACATGTACAGAATGAATATGCTGGCTGGCCTTGATGCCATGGGTTTACAATCTGTGCACTCAAAAGGCATGGAAAGAAGACAAAAAGAAGGGGAAAGAGGAGAAGATGAAAGGAGTTGGGGGCAGGATTACCAAGCTAAGTGGGATTCCAGGGCCAAAATATATGTGAATAATAACTTTCTTTTTTTTTTTTTCAGTAAAATCCCAACACAATGAACCATTTACTTACATATACAATAGTTACATAGATGTTGGGGGATGGACTGATGTTTGTATTTTGATGCTAATTACTGGCCCTCAAGATGTAGTTCCTACCCTATCCTTGTTGTGTAAACCTGCCTAAGACATTATTTTTGATTGGTTAATAAAGAAGGCCTGTATCTGGGCAGGGAGGAAAGAGATAGGTGTGGCTAAGGTTCCCAGGCTTTGGGGACAGAAGAATCATGGAAAGGAGTCAGGACAGACAGGAAGAGAGGAGGAAGGAGGACCCCACAATGGGTTAGCATGGAGAAGGAACCATGTGGGCTGGGAGGAAGGACTCCAAGGATGACATGGATGGAGAAAGAGACTCAGATGAAGGATAAGAAAATATTTATAGAATTATGGATGGGAGATAGGCCAAATAGAAATGGTTAAGGCAGATATCATTGGATGGGGGCTGAGAGATAGATGGTGAGGTTATTGAGACAGTGTAGGTGGAATATCTGCCCAGCCCAAGGTAAATAAGGAAATTATAAAATGTAACAGGTGTCTGTGTCTTATTGATTGTGATAGTGTGTTAAATAATATCACTGAAATTATTATTAGCTCAATACCATTTATTTTCAAAAACACACACACACACATACTCACATGTTGAAGTCTTAAGTCGTGGTGTTCACATATACCAGAAACTCCAAAAAGCTGAAAGTTGTGGCTGGACCTGAACATATGACCACATAGACAGTTTAGAGAATATGTAATTCAATGTATGTGAAATCTACCTCTGCACATTGAACTTCAATCAAGGACATACCCATTAACATTCAATACCTTCAATCATTGGTCAAGAAAATGCACCACAGGCTTACCTACAGGCCAGTCTGACAGAGCCACTTTCTCAACTGAAGTTCCCCCTTCTCAGATGACTATATAACTTGGGTCAAGTTGACAAGAACAGAACAGAACAGAAAAGAAAAGAAAAGAAAAGAAAAGAAGAGAAGAGAAAAGAAAAGAAAAAAGGCTAGCTAACCAGGACATTGTGTGTGTGTGTGTGTGTGTGTGTGTTGCCATAGTATATAAGTAGAGTTCCAAGGACAACTGACGTAGTCACTGTTCCATTGCTGTGAAGAGACACCATGACAGCTCTTATAAAGGAAAGCATTTACCTGAGGCCTTGCTTACAGTTACAGAGGTTTAGTCTATTATCATCATGGTGGGGAGTATGGTGGTGTGCAGGCAACTGCTGGGTCAGGAGCTAAGAACTACATCGTGATCCAGAAGCTGAGACAGAAAGGCTCTGGGCTTGGCATGGGCTTTTGGAAACCTCAAAGCCTATCCTCAGTGACACACTTTCTCCAACAAGGCCACACCTCCTAATCCTTTTAATCTTTTCAAATTATGCCACTCCCTAATGCCTATGCATTCAAATATTTGAGTTTATGGGGGCCATTCTTATTCAAACCACAATAGTTTATGAGATTCAGACTTGGCAGAAGCCTTTACCTGCTAAACCATCTTACCATCTCAAATGTGAACATTTCTAAATCCCATATAACAATTACTATACTTATAATGAGTTTGTACTTTATTAAATATTAAATGTATTCTTATTAATGATAACCTTATGACAGATGCCTGAAGAGGATTCCTAGCATGCTGTGACTAAGATTAGCTAACCATGTAGTTATGAAATAAATTTCAAAGACAGTATATTACCAATTAACTTTCCATTGATGGACTTTTTCTTCAAATAGCACTCAAAGATTTTCATCACCTCCATAATAATAATGGATTTAATAATAATAATAATAATGGACTTAATAATGAACGTAAATAATAATAATACTTCACTGCCAAAGCCCAGAAGACAGAGGAGTGCCAGACAAGTGGGCTGATACTTAAATGGCCCAAATAATCACCAGTTGCTTCCTCATGACATGCTAATAATGAGATTCCAGAATTTTTTCCTAGTGTCCGTAGATCAGTTAGCTCTTCTGTTGCATAAATTATCTAGTGGCCTCTTACAGAGTAAGCCTGGCTTCCTGCAGCTTCCCATAATGTTGACAACAATCATCCTCAAATATGGAAGAGGATCACTCTAGCCCCTGACTGCTATGAAGCCCTTGTTATGGAAATGATTGCTGGCATGGGCCAAACTCAGTAGAGACTATCAAAAGCACAAAAATAAAATCATAAGTGTTGCTGCTATGATCTCCAGAAGATTTGTGAATTGAAGGGTTGATCTCCAAGGTAGCACGGTTCAAGTGTTCAGATTTGGTTCAAAGGAAGTAATCAGTCCAGTCAGAAAGGCACTGACTTCCTGGTTGTAGCCATTCACTTATGATTGATGGATTCATAACTTGATCAAATTATTGAGAGCCAATTAGAAACATTAGAGTCTGACCTAGTTGGAGGAAATAGATCACTGGCAGTCTCTTTCTTCTCCATGTCTCTCTGTTTCCTGACTGCTAGAAAGGGGTACTCCACCACACAGACAGAAAATTGTATACATAATAAATAAATCTTAAAAAAAAAATCTCCTGTCTCAATGATGTGTAAGCATGCTTTCCAATTGTCCCCTGATATGCCAATACAGCAGCTTTCCAACTGAAGCTCTGCCAACCATTGAGTAGGAGAGAGAGTAGGGCTGGACTTTCTGCCAGTCAGAGGAGGAGTTAGAAAAGGAAGTAGAGAATTGAGCCACGAGAGAGGTCCAAGAGACATCAACAGAGTAGCTGGAGCAGGCAAAGCTACAAGGTGAACCTATCTCTAGGATGTATGCTGAGAGGAAACTGGATTAGCTTAGAGGGGTAAGGAGTAATAACTGCTTAGGTAATGTGTTGAGAATATTATTATTAAACAAATATAATAGAGTCTCAATTATTTGCGTGATACCAGGGCTAAAAGAGAAACAGAGAAACAAACACAGTTATATAAAAATAATTTTAACAGGTTAGGATGGGCTTCACACATAGACAAGCCATGAAGAATGATGACCAAAACCAAACCAAAACGAACAAACAAGCCATCAAGTGAACCCCAGAGGTTGTGGCTAAGAAATGTGTTACTCTTTGTTTCATGGGTAATGGAGTCTGCAGCTTGCGTGCCTAGCAACATGGCTGATTACTGGGGACACATTTGGGAAAAGTCATCCCTGCAGCCAGCAAAGGCTCTGGCTTGTGAGCAGAGCCTCTCAGAAGAGCTGCAGCTGGCATGGATAAGTGCCCCCCACAGAGAGAGGAAGGGACCCCTGTGCTGCAGCTGCTGCTGCAGTGGCTTTCAGATCCAGAAAGAGTAATTGCCGTGATGTTGGGAATACGTGTTAGCTATCATGTTTTATCACAGCAATAGGCAGAGGTGAAAGAAGGGTCTTGCATATAAGGCAGAGGGGACTCTCCTACGAATAGAGCAGGGCGGGGGCATCATTTGAGGTGATGAGACCCAAGGCTGTAGCTTCCTTTACCTACCACAGAGCTTCAGCTTCCTCTGTTACAGAACTGTTGGGTTTGTGTTGCGAGATACTGTCCCATTGTGCAGCTAACCGGCCTGGATCTCACTGCCCTCTTAGCCTCTCAAATGGGATTAGAAACAAGGTTCTCTCAGACTAGAATAATTTTTGTTTTTTCTTTTATTTTTAATTTTTCTTTTTTTCTTCACAATTTATTCATTATATACCCCATTTGAGGCCCTCTCCCTCAACTCCCCCGGTCCCACCCTCCTTTCCTCTTCCCCTCATCTCCTTCCCCTCATCTCCTTCCCCTCGTCGACTGAAAGGGGCGGCGGGGGGGGGGGTCTTCCACTATTGCCATCTGCCCATAGTTTGTTAAGTCTCATCAGGACTGTTTGGATCCTCTTCCTCTAAGGCCAGGCAAGGCTGTATCATCAGGGGCAAGTGAACAGAGAGCAGTCAACTGAGTTCATGATAGAGGCAGCCCCTGCTCCCCTCACTCAGAGATCCACATGGAGACTGAGCTGCCAATCAGCCACATCTGAGTAAGGGGTCTAGGTCCTCTCCATACATGGTCCTCCATTGGTGCATCAGTCTCTGCAGGACCCCCTGGGCTCAGATCTTTTAGTTTTGTCTTTTGAGATCTTTGGTCTCCTTGTGGGGCTCTTGTCCCCAACATGACCCTCTTATTCCACCCCTCTCTTCCTCCTTAAGACTTCCTGCGCTTTGCCCAAAGTTTGGCCCTGAGTTTCAGCATCTGCTTTAATTCCCTGTTGGGTGGATCCTAATATCCAGAATATATAAAGAACTCAAGAAACTAGACACCAACAAACCAAATAATCCAATTTAAAAATGGGGTACAGAGGTAAGCAGAGAAATCTCTGTAGAGGAATATAGAATGGCAGAGAAACACTTAAAGAAATGCTCAACACCCTTAGTCATCAGGGAAATGCAAATCAAAACAACTCTGAGATTCCATCTTACACCTATCAGAATGGCCAAGATAAAAAACTCAAGTGACAATGTAAGCTGGAGACTAAAATATTTTTAATACAACAATATAAATGTTAATACTCTTTAAATTTTTATTTGTGTGTGTGTCTGTGTGTACACCACATGTGTGTCAATGGCTGCCACAGCCAGAAAAAGGCATTAGTGAGCTGTCCAGTGTAGGCATTGGAAAAGGAACTTGCATCCTCTAGAAAAACAGCAAGCGTTCGTAACTGTTCTTCCCAAAGCCCTGCCTTTTGTGCTCATAGCATTTCTCCTTCCTCCTCCCCTGCCTAGATGGACTTTATGCCCCAAGCCAGCTAAAAGCCACACTTTCCCCCACTCACACTGCGCTTCATATTCTCTAAGAAACACACACACAGTAATAGGCTGCTCTCCTTTGCTGTGGGGGATAGCCAGATCTCACTGGTTTACCTTCAGACTGACCTGGTCTTTCACAAAAGCCTCCTGAAAATACAAACTGTTTGTTTCAGGAACAAGTCTAAGTCATGGTGTCAGTTTTCCAGCAGTTCTGTAAATGAAGTTTACCTCAATACTCACCAAGAAGAACTGTTTCCACCATTAATATGTTGATGTAAGTCTCTTTAGGATAGCCCAGGCTGAAGCTCAAGATAGAGTTTAGCATACAATAGCTACGTATTTGTACCATGTTCACATAGGTCACATAGGCTGTGGGAACCCAGGAAGATGCCTGAGAACTTGTAGTTTCAGTCCTATGTATGCTAAACTTGTCCTTATTAAGTTGCCAGCAAGCAGTTAGCATGTTGAACTTGGGGGCACTCCAGGCAGCAGGACAATTCACATTCTGAGGCTGTGTCTAAGGGCACAAGGGTCCATTATGCTAATCAGACCAATGTTAAATTTAAGTTTAACAACTTGTTTATTTGTAGATTTTTTCACTTAATACACTCAAGCCATAGTTGATCACATTTAATTAAAACATCAGAAAAAGAAATAATTCATGATGAGGAAGAACCACTGCATAACCTGGACTCCTCCACCGATCTGTAATTGGACCAACCCTCACTTCAAATCACCTTGCCCTGAGTTATTTCTGGAGGTTATTTGGGGTGGGGATGGGGAACAAGGTTCAAACACCTGTCTTCTTTCAACTTCTGTCTACAACGCCACTTATTTCTGTAAGGTCAGGTCCCTTGAATCACCTCCTGCCGCTGTGACTGCAGCGCACAGAGAGTTCAATTGGTTCTAAATACCCACTAACCTAAAATAATTTCTAACCCAACAGTAGTAGTGCACTCCTACGATCCCAGCATTCAGGAGGCAGGAGAACAGTGAGTTCAAACTCAGCCAGAACTTCATGGGGAAATCTTATCTCGAAAGTAAACTGTAGACTGGGGGGGTTGGGTGCCATGGAAGTGCGAGGACCAGAGGATCTCTATCCCCACGGCCACCCCGTCATCCCAGGGCTTAGGAGCTGGAGTCAGAGGATCCCGAAACCAAGCAGCTAGCACGGCGTGGCAGGAGTGTGCTCAGTCAAGAAAGGCACCGACCTCTGGCTGCCACGTGCTCGTGCACACACAAACACAAAACAAAACAACAAAAGCAGGGCTGCAAAGATGACTTGGTGTGCAAAGCACTTGCTGTGCCAGTGAGAGGAAGTGTGAGTTCTGATCCCAGAACTCAAGTCAAGTCAAGCCACATGTGGGAGGGGTCTCCTCTAATCGCAGTCTCCCTTGGTGAGATAGGAGATGGCAAGCAGAGAATCCCTGAGGGAAGGCAGCAGGCCTTCTGTCCCGGCACATTCAGCTGCGAACAAGAGGCCCAGTCACCTGACTAGGCGCACCACTGCCCCTCACACACATGAATGCTTGCACACACATACGCAAGATTCTTAATGCAATTAATTCTGTGCCATTTATTTACCTTATCTACTTCCAAAAGACTTCAAATTGTTTTAAATTTAAGCAACGAAACAAGTAAAAGTGAGTTTGTTGAAGTGTAATGTTCAAAAGATAAAAGTGGACACGAAGTTGAAAATGGCACACAGACTGCAGGCTGAGAAGCTGGGCCTGTTGCCGAGGTGGCCTGAACTGCCAGCAGCCACCACAAAAAGGGAATTATGGGTAAAGCCCATCCCAGTCTCACATATGAAAACGGACAAGCACTCTTCCTTTACACAGAGTCATAAGGAAATCTGTCTTTAGTTGAGTTCCTTTATTCCTGTTTCCTTTCAGTAGAAATGAGAATATATGGGATATTTGTCATCTTCCATGGGAGTGAGATGCTAGCCGCTCACTTATTTGTAAACATTTCGTTAGTCTAAAAGAAAAAAGTGAAATCAGCAATTAGCCCACCCTTCTCCACTTTCATCAAATGGGTGATCCAAAGAGACTTGAGGAAGATCCCCAGGGATGGAAAAGGCTTTTAGACATCAGTCTATTCATCTACCAAACTATTTGCAAACAAATCATGTCAACTTTCTACTACTTAGTCCTGCTTCGCCATTTATCCATTATTTCCCATTGCACAGCAAGTCTGGTTTTGATTTGTTTTGCTGTTGTTTGGTTTTTCGAGACACGGTTTCTCTGTGTAGCTTTGACTGTCCTAGACTTGATTTGTAGACCAGGCTGGCCTCAAATTCACAGTGCTCTTCCCTGCCTCTGCCTCCCCTTGAGAGCTGGGATTAAAGGCTAGCACCAGCACACCCGGCTAAATTTATTTATTTTAAAAGTCTTTAATTGCATACCTCCAAAGACTTAAGATATAGTTAGAAAAGACAGAAAGTGATCTTCTAACTATGCTTCGTATTTGTAGATTTTTTTTTCCTGTGTCTGTTCTGAAACCAAATTTCCATTTACCTCAAATAGGTCCACAGTTATCTTAGTGACATTTATTATAGAACTAACAAGGCAGACAATCTGGATTATGAAACTTTGCTCCCATCAGTATTTCAACACCACTAATGTTTTATGGCTTAGGAATGGGAAATATTTCATTTAATCCAAGCGTTGTAGTTATTATCTTTGCCCTAGTTTGTTTTCTGTTGCTATGCTAAAACAAAACAAACAACAAAAAGCAGGGAAGAAAAGATTGTTTTCAACTTAGGCTTTACAGCCCCTTAATGGGGGACACCAGGACAGGAGCTTGAAACAGGAACTATGGAAGAATGCTGCTTACTGGCTTACTCTCCCTGGCTTGCTTGCTCGGCTACCTTTCTTACACAGACCCATCTGCCCAAGGACAGTATTGCCCACACTGAGTTGAGCATCCTACATGAGTTAGCAATTAAGAAAATGTCCCCCATCGACATGCCACTGGGCAATCTGTTGAAGCAATTCTGTACTGAGATTTCCTCTCCCCTCGCTTGTTTATGTTTGTGACGAGCTGACAAAAGCTAAGTACCATAGTCTTGCTAGTAAAGATGTCTTATAGAGAGACATTGTTAGGCCTTTTCTCTATGCCCCCAAAGAAGAAAAACAGATCAGCAAAAAGATGCCAAAATCGTTCACCGAAACCACAGGAAACATAATAACAAAGCAGGAAACAGCATATCTCTCTTTAGAAAATGAGGACCCTGGAGCAGTGAACATCAATTCAACAATTTAAATGTGACTCATCAACATTTTTATTACAAGAGGAAATGATAACCGAGGCTACAAAAGTGGGCTGAATCTAGCAATGTCATCGACACGATACTTCACTAAGTCATTTTCAATTAAAGATATTGGAGAGTTACGACTTCTAACACACATACTGTAGCTAAGATTCCATGCCAGAAAGAGAGAGGCCAACAGCCTCTCCAGTCACTGCAGCCCAGACTGGTGTTCAAATTCCCAGATTTCCAGGGAATCCTCCTCTACCACACCCCATGTTGAAGGGATAACTGATAACTGTCAGGGGAAGCAGAGACCTTTCAACTAGATTAAACACTTTCTTAAAATGAGAGTCAGGAGACTTTGATTCAGATATGACCCCATCAAATCCCAAACCTCATTTTACTGATAGAGAGCAGAGAAGAAAAGAAAAATGCAAAAAGGTGGAATCCACAGTATGCCAGTTAAAGCGGCATTGCAAGCTGTAGAGAGAGAACAGATGACATTTGGGGACATATAAAGAACATAGCTGGAATGTCAACCAGCAGTCTGCAAGGTTAGGCTACTTCTAGCAAGTATGAAGCAACCCCCACCCCACCAAAAAAATATCTCAGAAAAAAAATTCACTGTTGGAAAATCCTTTGTTCTAATCAACAGGGTGCCCTGACCTGAGCTACCCTACTTGGTAAATGGGAATGAACACCAAAAAAATCAGGAAAGTAAAATCTTGAAGTCTAGGAAGGCAGAGGTCCAACATTTCCATGAAGACCTTAGTCTCAGTACAAAAACAGCCTTCAAACAAAGCTAATATAGAGATAATGTCATAAGCATCAAGATCCCCAGGCATCATTTTTTAAAATGAAATTCCTTTTAATAAGCTCTTAAGTCTTGTTTTTGAATGTTACAAGGATATTGTTTTTTAACTGCTTGCATTTTGCAGTACTCTGTAGCTAAAGAAAAATCACAAGTTCAATTTTACATGACTGGGTATTAGATGTTTCTTTTGTTTTATTTGCAAATTCTGGCATTGAACCTGAGGTCTTACGCATGCTAAGCATGTGCTCTACTATGGAGCTGTATTCCCAACCCCACGAAGACCTTACAGCTGTTCTGAGTCCTGAAACACATGTAAGAGTTGAGTACATAACATTTCAAGTAAAATCTATTAGGTACACTCATAATTAGCATGATTCCTAAGAACTAGCCGGAAATCTTTATTTGTCGATCCCTCAGCCTTCCTGTGCCATTGAAAGCAAGATAAGCCCCCGTGTTGAGCCCAAGCCCTTGATGCCTGCGAGGCGCTTTGAAGATAAGCCCTGATTGTGGCTCCATCACAATGACAAGACTGTGTCACCTGCTTCTTGTACTCAACACAATTCTGTCTCTCGGGAACAAGGGTTAGGGAATATAGGCAGCTAAATCAGGATGCCCCAGAAATGTAACACAGAAATAGATTTAACACGATTCCCATAAATAAAACAGGACAATGATAGCAAAATACTGTGTGTAGCATTTTCCAGAAGACTATACACTAGCGCTTAAGTCTTTTGAACCATCTTGTTATTCACCAACATTATACAAGATCCGGTAACTGAGGTAAATAAGGGCACCTCTGGAAGTAGGTGGTAAGACTCTTCAGGAACCAAGGAGAAGTGAGGAAGCTGCAATAGAAGTGAAGGCCAAATCTACTTAACATCCAACAAACAAGGAATGCTTTGCACAGAACCCTGACACCTTTTAGTGACATAAAACCTTTTAAGGTTCACTCAATGTTCGTCCCCATCTGGTTCTCCAAAGCACGAGCTTGCAAATACCCAGAATCTAGCACCAAGTGAGTATGGGGTTAGGAGGCTATCCACTGCTTCCAGCCACACTGCGGTAGAGAAACACCTAAATGCATGTGTGCACTCGCATGTTCCACCTTCCTGTGCACTCGCATGTTCCACCTCCCATAAACTCCATGCTAGCACCTCTGCTCACTTGTTCGGTACATAAAAAGCACATTTTGAGTACCCTTCCCAAATATTTTGCTAGGTCAAAGTGATTTTGTTTTATGTCTCTTTTAGCAGTTTTACTAATAAGAAGCTGAGTCTTAAAATCTAAGAATAAAGAGCCAACTGAAACTGGCCGGTGGATTTAAACCAGATCCTACTAATTGGCCCTTAAGCCAATGCTCTTTCCCCAATGCCGTGGTCTTCTATAAATGACGGTAGCAAGCGTGACAGTAATTAATCAACAGGGCACAGCATTTCTGAAACTTTTAGCCCCCCTACTTTTTCTTTAGCTCCCTAAATTTAGCATTTCTTTTCAAACAATTGTTAGTCCTTTACGTTCCCTGTCTCCATTCTACTGTGGCTATATTCTCTCCACCAGATTAACAATGGCCTTGTCTGCAACCAGTGAGCTGCTTGTACCTCAGATGGTCTGTTCTCAGTCTTTTGATTATCTCTTTCTATGCTTAATAATTAGAGACTCTTTCCTATTGGATTCTTAGTTAAAGTTTCTGTTGCTGCATGAACCACCATGACAATGTGGAGAGAAAACGGTTTATTTGGCTTATACTTCCTTATCACTGCTCATCACCGAAGGAAGTCAGGACAGAAACTCAAACAGGGCAGGAACCCAGAGGCAGGAGCTGATGCAAAGGCTGTGGAGGACTGTTGTTTACCAGCTTGCTTCCTATGGCTTGCATAGCTTTTTCTTTCTTTCTTCTTTTTAAAATGTACTTATTCACTTTACATCCCGACCATATCTGCCTCCCTCACCTCCTCATCCCTCCCTCCCCCACTCTTCCCACCTATATGACTCCCTTACCAGCTGACCACAGACTGGCAAGTCTCTTTAGGACTGCCTGCAAACTCTTCTGTGGCCTGGCCAGGCTGTCCTGCCCAGGGGAAGTGATCGAGGAGCATTCTCCAATGTCCACGTCAGAAACAGCCCTTGGTCCCCTTACTCGGGAACCCACATGGAGACTGAGTTGCCTGTTGGCCACATCTGAGCAGGTGGTCTAGATCTTCTCCATGCATGGTCCTTGGTTAGTTCATCAGGATCCACAGGCCCCCTGGGTCCAGATTTGTTGCCTCTATTGGTCTGGTAGGGCTCCTGTTCTCTCATGGTCCTTCTGTCCCCCAACTCTTTCCTAAGACTCCTTGCACTCTGTCCCAAGTTTGGCTGTGGGTCTCAGCATCTGCTTTAATCTATGCTCAGTGGAGTTTGTCAGAGGACATCTATGATAGGCTCCAGTCCTTTCCCTCTCTTCAACTACTGCCAGGGTCTATTTTATTTGGCCTTCTGAGTAAGAATTAAGCATCCTCCCTAGGGTCATCCTTGTTACTTAGCTTCAAAAGGTCTGTGGATTGTAGTACTGCTACCCTTATTGCATGCCTAATATCCACTTATGAGTGAGAATATAGCATGCCTGTCTGGGTCTGGGTTACCTCACTCAGGATAATATTTCCCAGGTCATCTATATGTCTGCAAATTTCATGATGTCTTGTTTTTAATAGCTGAGCAGTATTCCATTCTTCAGTTGAGGAACATCTGGGTTGTTTCCAGTTCCTGACTATTACAAATAAAGCTGCTATGAACATAACTGAGCAAATGTCCTTGTTGTATACTTGAGCATATTTTGGGTATACTCCCAGGAGTGGTATAACTGGATCTTGAGGTAGAGCTGTTCCCAATTTTCAGACAGAGTGTCAGATTGATTTGCAAAATTCTTGTACAAGTTTACATTCCCACCAGCAATGGAGGAGGGTTCCCCTTTCTCCACATCCTCACCAGCATGTGCTGTCACTTGAGGTTTTGTGAAGTGGAATCTCAGAGTTGTTTTGATTTGCATTTCCCTAATGACTAAGGACATTGAACATTTCTTTAAATGCTTCTCAGACATTCAATATTCCTCTGCTGAGAATTGTCTGTTTAGCTGTATACCCCATTTTTATTGGGTTATTTGGTTTGTTGGTGTTTAATATCTTGAGGTTTTGTGTATATATATGTATGTATGTATTGGATATTGGCCCTCTGTCAGATCTAGGGTTGATGAAAAAAATTTTTCCCGGTCTGGAAGCTGTCGTTTTGTTGTTGTTGTTTTCTTTTGTTTTTGGGTTTTTTGTTTTTGTTTTTTTCTATTGACAGTGCCCTTTGCTTTACAGAAGCTTTTCCATTTCATGAGATCCCATTTAGTTATTGTTGATCTTAGAGCCTGAGCTGTTGGTGTTCTGTTCAGAAAGTTGTCTCCTGTGTCAATGAGTTAAAGGCTCTTCCAATTTTTCTTCTAATAATGTATGTGGTTTTATGTTGAGGGCTCTGATCTGCTTGGACTTTAGTTTTATGCAGGGTGATAAATATAGATCTATTTGCATTTTTTTCTACATGTAGACATCCAGTTAGACTAGCAACGTTAGTTGAAGAAGCTATATTTTTCCGTTGTATGGTTTTGGCTTCTTTGTCAAAAATCAAGTATCCATAGGTGTGTGGGTTTATTTCTGGGTCTTCGATTTGATTCCATTGATCCATCAGTCTGTTTCTATGCCAGTACCATGAAATTTTTATTACTGTTGCTCTATAGTACAGCTTGAGATCAGAGATGGAGATACCTCCAGAATATCTTTTATTGTACAGGATTGTTTTATCTATCCTGGGGTTTTTGTTTTTCTAAATGAAGTTGAGAATTGTTCTTTCAAAGAATGTAAAGAATTGTGTTGGTATTTTAATGGGAATTGCATTGAATCTGTAGATTGTTTTTGGTAAGATGGCCATTTTTACTATTTATTTTACAGATCCATGAACATGGGAGATCTTTCCATCTTCTGATATCTTCTTCAATTTCTTTCTTCAGAGACTTGAAGTTTTTTTTTTTTCATTCAAGTCTTTCACTTGCTTGGTTAGAGATATACCAAGATACTTTATGTTTTTCATGGCTACAGTAAAGGGTGTTGTATCCCTAATTTATTTCTCAGCCCATTTTTCTTTTGGGTACAGGAGGACTACTTATTATTATTATTTTAGTTAATCTTGTTTCCAACCACTTTGCTGAAAGTGTTTATCAGATGTAGGAGTTTCCTGGTAGAATTTGTGGGGTCACTTATGAATACTATTATATTATCTGTGAATAATGACACTGACTTCTTCCTTTCTAATTTGTATTCCCTTGATCGCCTTTAGTTGTCTTATTGTTCTAGCTAGGGCTTGAAGTACTTTATTGAAGAGATACACAGTGAGGAGCCTTTTCTTGTCCCTGATTTCAGTGGAATTGATTTAAGTTTCTCTTTGTTTAGTTTGTTGTTAGCTATAGATGTGCTGTATATTGTTTTTACTGTGTTTAGGTATGATCCTTGTCTCCCTGATCTTTCCAAGACTTTAAACATAAACAAGATGTTGGATTTTTGTCAAATGCATTTCTGCATCTAAGGAGGTGATCATGTGGTTTTTTTCTTTTAGTTTGTTTATATGGTGGATTACACTGATGGATTTCCATATTGAATCACCCCTGCATGCCCGGGATGAAGCCTACTTGGTAACAGTAGATAGTATGTTTGATGTGTTTTTTTATTCAGTTTGCAAGTATTTTGCTCTTTTTACATTAATGTTCATAAGGAAAATTGGTCTGAAATCTTCTTTATTTGTTGGGTCTTTGGATGGTTTAGGTATCAAAGTGGCTTCATGGAATGAGTTTGGTAATGTTCCTTCTGTTTCTATTTTGTGGAATAGTTTGAGGAGTGTTGATATTGGTGAGAATTAGATGACTGCTTTTATTTCCTTAGGGTATATAGTACTATTTAATTTGTTTATATGATCTTGATTTAACTTTGGAAGTGGACTCTATCAAGAAAATTGTCCATTTCATTTAGATCTTCCAATTTTGTGGCACATAGGCTTTTGAAGTAAGACCTAATGATATAGTTTGAATTTCCTCAGTGTCTGTTGTTATGTCTCCCCTTTCAATTCTGATTTTGTAGATTTGGATAGTGTCTCTCTGTCTTTTAATTAGTTTGGCTAAGGAATGGTCTATTTTATTGATTTTCTCAAAGAACCAGGTCTTGGTTTCGTTGATTCTTTGAATTTTTCTCTTTGTTTCTAATTTACTGATTTCTGAGTTTGACTATTTCCTCCTGTCTACTCCTCCTGGGAACATCTGGTTTTTTGTTTGTTTGTTTGTTTATTTGTTTGTTTGGTTTTCCCTAAGGCTTTCAGGTGTGCTGTTAAATTGATTCTATGATGTGTCTCCAATTTCTTTATGAAGGCACTTAGTGCTATGACCTTTCCTCTTTAGCATTGCTTTCATTGTGTACCATAAGTCTGGGTATGTTGTACCTTCATTTTCATTGAATTCTAGGAAGTTTTTAATTTCTTTATTTCTTTCCTGACCCAGCTGTCACTGAGTAGAGATTTTTTCAGTTTCTGTGCATATGTAGGCTTTTTGTTATTTCTGTTGCTGTTGAGGTCCAGCTTTAATCCATGGTGGTCTGATAAGATACAAGGGATTATTTCAATCATCTTGTATCTGTGGAGGCTTGCTTTGTTACCAACACAATGGTCAGTTTTGGAGAAGGTTCTGTAAATTGCTGAGAAAAAGGTATATCCTTCTGTGTTTGGGTGAAAAGTTCCGTAGATGTCTCTTCGGTCCATTTAATGACCTTTGTTAGTGTCATTATTTCTCCATTTAGTTTCTGTTTCATTAAACTGTCCTTTGGTGAAAGTGGGGTGTTGAAGTCTCCCACTATTAATGTGTGGAAATTGATAGGTAGTTTAAGCTTTAATAATGTTTATTTTACAAATGGGGGTACCCTTGTATTTGGGAATAGATATTCAGAATTGAGATGTCATCTTGGTGGATTTTTCCTTTGATGAGTATGAAGTGTCCTTCCTCATCTCTTTTGATTAATTTTGGTTGAAAGTCTATTTTATTAGATATTATGATATCTAGCTTGCTTCTTGGATCTATTTGCTTGTCTATCTTTGTCACTGAGGTGTGTTTCTTGTATGCAGCAGAATGTTGGGTCTTCTTTATGCATCCTTTCTGTTAGTCTGTGTCGTTTTTATTGGAGAGTTGAGTCTATTGATGTTGAGAGATATTAATGACTAGTGACTGTCAGTTCCTTTTATTTTGATAGTGGTTCTGGTAGTGTGTTTCTGTGCTTGTCTACTTTTGGTTTTGCTGTAATGAGGTTATCTTCATCCTGTGGTTTGGGGGGTCTAGTTAACCTTTTCAGGTGGGACTGTTTCTTTTGGTGTCTTCTGTAGGGCTGGGTTTGTACATAGATATTGTTTAAATTTGGTTCTGTTGTGGAATATCTTGTTTTCACCATCTGTTGTGATTGAAAGTTTTCCTGGTAGTCTGGACTGGCATCTGTGGCCTCTTAGGGTTTGTAAAATGTCTGCAGAGGGAATTCTGGCTTTTATGATCTCTGCTGAAAAGTCAGGTGTGGTTATGATAGGTTTGTCATTATATGTTACTTGGCCTTTTTTTCTCTTGCAGCTTTTAATGTTTTCTTTGTTCTGTACATTTGGCATTTTGATTATTATGTTACAGGAGGATTTTCTTTTCTGGTCTAATCTATTTCATGTTCAGTAGGTCTTTTCTATGCTTATAGGCATCTTCTTCTTGAGATTGAATGAATTTTCTTCTATGATTTTGTTGAAAATATTTCCTGAGCCTTGGAGCCAGGAATCTTCTCTTTCTTGTATTCCTATTATTCTTAGGTTTTTGTCTTTTCATGCTGTTCTTGATTTCTTGGATGTTTTGTGTCAGGAATTATTTCGATTTAACATTTTCTTTGACAAATGCTTCAGTTTCTTCCACTGTATTTTGTACACCTGAGATTCTTTCCTCCATCTCTTTTATTGTGTTGGTGATGTTTAACTCTATAGTTCCTGTTTTCTTTCCCAAGCTCTCCATCTCCAGGATTTTCTCAGTTTGTGCTTTTTTTTTAGTTTCTATTTCAATCTTCAGATCATGAACCATTTTATTGATTTCTTTTACCTATTTGTTTGTGTTTTCCTGCATTTCTTTAAATAATTTGTTCAGTTCTTTTACCTATTTATATTTTTCCTATGTTTCTTTGAGTGATTCATTCAATTCCTCTCTAATGTCCTCAATTGTTTGGTTGTTTCTACATGTATTTCTTTAAGGATTTTATTCGTTTCCTCCATTATCATTTTCATAAGCATAGATTGAAGGTCATTTTCTTGTGTTTCAGTTGTATTAGGGTATCCAGGGCTGCTTGCCCCAAGATAACTGGGTTCTGGGGGTACCATACAGCTCTGGCTTGTGCTGATTGTGTTTTTACACTGGCCTTTAGCTATATGGTTGTCTCTAGTGTTGGCTGGTTGTTCCTGGTATCTGCTATCCATGGCATTGGCTATCTGTTCCCAGAACCTGCTGGTTTTCTCAGACCTTTGTGATCCAGTAGGTCCTGAAAGTCCCCTCAAGACAGCTAATTGGATTGATCCAAAAACTGAATCCACATGTCCCTGGAGTCCAGAGTCATCTTCAGAATGGCAGGAGAAGTCTGGAGGGACACAAACAGGCACTGTTCTGAGTCAGCCTCACAGGTGCTGCTGTTTCTGAGTCTTCCGTGCTGAGGCTTGCTGGCCAAGCAGATATCACACTCCTAGCACTCCAATTCATTGGGCTCTGCCCTCTTGGAACCAGGATCCTGTATGCTAGTATTGTCCAGTCCATCTCCACAGGGGGACCAGTAGAACCATGGACTGGAGAATGGGATGTTGTCTCTGGTATCTATATGCTGCCCTTGGGGAAGTGGGAGGAATCTGGGGTCTGGTTTCTAGAGCAGAGCATCCCTGGCACTGGGGACCCGCACCCTAGGCAGAAAGCATAGGGGGCTCACCTTGCAAAAAACTCCTAGACCCAGGAGACTGCTGCTGGGAGCCTGAAACTGTGTATCCCTAACTCCTAGACAGCTTACTTTCTTATAGAACCCAGAACCACCAGTCTAGGGGTGGCCCCACCCACAGTGGGCTGGGCCCCCCTTCATCAATCACTAATTTAAAAAATGCATATAGTCAGATCTTACGGAGGTTTTTTGTTTGTTTGTTTTACAATTGAGTCTCCCTCCTTTCTCATGACTCTAGCTTGTGTCAAATTGACATAAAACTAGCCAGGACAGTGTCCAATATATCTCTAACTCCTGGCTTTCTTCCTAATTCAGTGATTTCCTGTTGTCTCTCTCCTCAACTGGATCCATTTCCTTTGGTTTCTAACATTGGAGACTGAAGGGTTCACATCTCAACCTGCTTCCTCATTCTCTCTGTAGCCCCATTCAGATAACCTGAGCCAGTCCCATCCACAGCCACACCCAGCTGTTTTCCCCAGACAACCAACACATAGATTACTCAGTCATATACGTGTGTGTGTGTGTAGTTCTAGGATCCTGCATTCACTGTTTTTCTATTGCTATGATAAATACAATAACCAAAAGCAACTTATAAAAGACTTTATTTGACCCACAGTTTCAGAGGGATAAGAGCCCATTACAGTGGGGAGGCATGCAGCAAGGGGCAAACACGGCAGCAGAAGCAGGAAGCTAACAGCTCACATCTTCAAACGTGAACAGAAAGCAAGAACATTAAACAGGGCAATACTGTATAATCTCCAATCCCATCCTCAGTGACTTAGTTCCTCAACCTCCCCAAACATCACCACCAACTGAAGATCAAATGTTCAAATACCAGAGTCTATGAGGAAAGTTTCTTATTCAAACTACCATAGACCCCCAAGAATAAAAAACAAAACAAACAAAAAAATAAAAACATAGAAACTGTTTTGTGACATTCTTCTTAAGGAAGACATGAACAAATGTCTGCACACCCCAGATAGAGAAACAATGACAGACCAAGGATAACACCAAAGTCCACTTGCTGAATCAATGGGTTTTTATTGGTATTACAGGAGTATGAGTCAAAGATTACTTACAGGAGCAGAAATAACTGAAAAACAACACATCACAAAAGCCCATCCCAACATGGATGATGGCTCATAAGGCTGGAATCCTAGACCACATTGCACAGTAGCTCAGGAGAATGTCTTTTCATGGTTGCTCACCTTATCTGAGAGTGTCTCTCAGGAATTTTTACTATTTGTATAAGGAGATGGAGGAACCTAGTGAATCTGGTCAGTTTCAGGGACTTCCTGAAACTGGAGCTATTCCTGGAGCTATTATTTGCCTTTTGAGTTTCTGTTTGTTTTCTGAGTTTTCAGGAGCTCCCTGAAGGATGGAATGTTTTATTTCTGAGGGAACTGCTACAAAATAGATCCCTAGGGTCCCACATATAAAATATTGTAGTATTTATATTAACCTGTGCATCTCTTCCATGTACTTTAAATCATCTCCAGTTTACTTGTAATACCTTATACAATCTCAATGCTGTGTAAACAATTAATTATTCTGAATGTTTAGGGAATAATGACAATGTATAAGACTCCACCAATGAAATTGGCCTTATCTAGCATTCAGACATTTATCATTTAACCAGGGTGGGATTTCCTCCACTAATGATTTTTAAATATTCAATTACTTGTCATAAATCATATTTATTTATGATGTTATAAAATTAATTATTCTTGCTATCCAAATGCATCTCTCTACTTGTTAGCACTCTTTTCTCTAACCTCCCACTCCCCACCTGTTTTCCAGATTCTAGTAACCACTACTATGTTTTCTGTGTTTGTTTAGTTTGTGCTTATTTCTCAGGATTGAATTCAAAGCCTGTGCATGCAAGGTAAGTACTCTATCACTGAGCTACATGCTCGGGCCCCAATCTCTAGTTCTTTGAAATCAGCTTTCTTGCTTCTACAAACAAATGAGAACATATGATCTTTATCTTTATGTGGCTAAATTTTATTCCATGTAACACTCTTTCATTCTGCTCATATTGTTACAAAGAACGACTTTATTTTTATTTTTATTTTCTTACTGCCAAGCAATATTCCATTGCGCATACACGTTTTCCTTATCTGTTCACCTGTTCATGGAGGTTGTTCCACATCTTGGTAACTATGAATACTGCTGCAATAAATGTGGGAGTGTGGCTGTCTCTTCAGGCTGTCTTAAGATTTACGTTCTTTGGCTGCCTCCCCAGTAGGTTGGTGGGCTATATAGTAATTCTTTTTTCAGGTAAATTCTATTTCTGGTTTTTTGTAACAGTTACAGTGATCTATATTGTCGCTCACAGCACATGAGAGTCCCCTTTCTCTGAACCCTCATGAGCATTTGTTGAACTATGTGTTTTTGTTTTATTGCCAATAATCATCTAACTGGAATCGCATGATGCTTTACTGTGGTTTTGATTTGTATTTCCCCAGTGATTAGTGATGTTGACAATTTTTTCACATTCACTTGTTTAATTTTTTTTAATTTTGATTAACTGGTTGTGTGGTTGACTGACTGACTGGCTGGCTGATTTTATGGTAACAGTGTATGCACAAATGTGTATCCAGGCCCCAGAGAGGGGCATTGATTGTCTTCTGTTCTCCATCCTTCCCCGCCCCCCCTTTGAGACAGGATTTTTTTTCACTGAACCTAGTCAGCCACTTTGGCTAGGCTGGCCAGTCAGTGAACTCCCAGGATCTGCGGGTCTCTACTTCCCCAACAGTGGTGTTACAGGCACACATGACTCAGTTTTTTTCATGAGTAGTATGTGGTAAACCCTGGTCCCTTGCTTTCATAGCAAGCACCCTTACACACTGAGGCATCTTCCCAATCTCTCTTCCTGTTTTAATTTTTTTTTTATTATGCGACTGTGTGTGTCGTCAATGGACAACTTTCAGGAGTTGGTTGTCCCTTTCCATTTTGTTAAGGCACAGTCCCTTTTGTGATTCTGTCACACTGTGCATCCCAGATTAGCTGCCCTATGAACCTTTGGGTCACTCTCCAACCACCCTTTCATGGTAGGAGTGATAGAATGCCACTCCTAACTTTCCTATATGAGTTCCAGTAATCAAATTCAAATTGTCAGGCTTACGTGACAAACACTTTTATATGATTAGCCCTTTTGCAGGCCCCTCTTTTTAATTTTTGAAATGGCTACCAGAATTTTTTTTAGAAATCCATGTATTTCTAAACATTTTACTACACAGCAGCATCTCAGACTCTTAAGCCAGGTAAAACCAAACAAGTTCAAATCCACAGATCAGCTGTATGACCTCCAGCAAGCCACTTGACCTTCCTAAATATCTGTTATTCCCCACCTCTGCTGAACCTTCCTAAGCACTGCCACTCCCCACCTCTCCTTATCTGCTGGGCACCTGGAAGAGTGGTTTTAGGATGGAGGTGTCCAGAGTGACTTTACACAATTACAGAACAATTGAGTAATCTTCAATACATTTTTGTAAGTATTTTCAAAGTCATGACAGCTATGACTATTTTTTCACTTTACTGCTAGCTCTCATTTTAAATAATTCCATGATCTATAGCAACTGGAGATACGTAGAGAAGAGCATTTTCTGCCTCTCCTAGTTGTTGTTCCCAATATTTTTGAATTGGTAATTATATATACCCAGGTTTCAAGACCTATTCAGGCAGTATCCCTATAACTTCCAGGATTTTCCCACAGTCATTATTCTCAGCATGGCTCATCCAGTGTTCACTTAACAATATGTTATTAAGCATCACTATGCGTCTGCTGATTTTGGGGGCTGAGTAGACAAGGCAGTGAGCAAAATAATGCTTTTCCCCACACAGCATAGGTATACATAAAAACACATTAGCATAATGACAGGCAGAAAGAAGAATATGCGAGTACACAAAAGGAGTGGCTTCCAGTACCAGGCATGGTTTCGCTCTCATTGAGTCAGCCTGAAGTCTAACTAGAGAGCTGTTGATTACTGCCAAGTTATGGTGTCACCATCACACCCTATAGTTACCTTGTCATGCTGGCCTTTATTGTGATTCAAAGGCATCATCGCTGGGTAGGACAATTGCTTGCTTCCTGCCTTTGGAAGCTTGAATGACACCTTCTTATACCATAAAAGCTAGTCCTCCGGAGGACGGCTTTCCAGTCAGATTCAGTTCAGGAGCCTCTGGGTCCTGAGTCTCAAGTGCATGGTATCTTCAGCAATAGAGAATAGGTCGCCTCCACCTCTGGGAAGCAACCACGGGAAAAACAATAGATTATAGCATTTTGGGAGTATCTTGGACAACCCTGTCCAACAACTCAAAGGAGGATTCCTTGTGCCTGGTGTTAGACCTTTTGTTACATAGTCTGTGGCTCTTGGAGAAAGCATCATTAGATCAGATGGGAAATTTTCATTTAAACTATATGTGTATATTTATACACAGACTTACATGCATCATAAATGTTTCAAGTAGATAGTTAATATTACTGCTCCTTATGACATTTTCTGACAGTCTTACAGTTATTTTACCCTCCTCTATCCTTCTGTATGTTTCTCTTCCTTATCAAAGCTGCCTGTTTTCCTCATCTGTCTCCTTAGGCTGTGTAGGGCTGGTAAAGTCACAGATCTCAGAGCAGAACCTACAGCCACCACTTCACTAAACCAGCAGAATTTGGAACTACATTTTAAATATTTGTCCTTCTACTCAGAAGTAAGTGTAGTCCTCACCCCTTACCAAGAAAACTTCTCCAGCACTAGGCGAGGCAGAGGCAGTCAGATCTCTGTAAGTTCAAAGCTGGCCTGGTCTACAAAGCAAATCCAGGAAAGCCAAGGCTACACAGGGAAATCCTGTCTTAAAAAAAAAACAAAAACAAAAAACCAACAATTGTTATTGGAAATAAATGGTGTTGGGCTATATATTATTACTAGTGTTAGGACCAACGAAATGATGATGGGCACATCAGATTTTATATGAAAGAGGTTTATTAGATGGAGATGAAGAGAGAGAGAGAGAAAAGGAAAGAGTGAGATATGATAGGGGGATGGGAGGGAGGCTCCCCTACAGAGAAAGGGGAGAGATCAGGGGAGCGAGAGAGTAAGCGGGCAAGAGAGAGACAAAGTGGTGGGTTGATCCTTTTAATGAGCACCTTAACCACACCTGCCAGGTGTGGTTACTTGGTGGATGATATATGATGACATCATAGGTTGCTAGGCAACCCAGAAGCAGGCTGCCTAAATACTAACATTCCTCCCTTTTTCTATAATTGAAAAATGAGGAGCTTGGGCTGCTTCTCATGTAAGGCAAGTTTATAAATGTAAGTTCATTGGAAGCAGCTCTTGGTTGCCATGCACGGGGGAAAGAGAGAAAGAAAAATAATAATAATAGCAACAAAATGTCCAGATTACATGGTCAAGAGGAGGAGGGGAAACCCCTGCCTTAGAAAGTTCATGGTAGAGGGTTGCCAGTAGAGAGTTGCCAGCCACACAAGGCAGTAGGCAGGGACTGAGGCATGCTGGGAGAACCTGGAGCTACTTGTCCTGGTCCTGAAGCACACCATTCCAGCCTTTTGTTAGTAATAAGTGAATATCGAGCATAGATTCTCTTCTGGCTACTTCCTGCTGACACTGGGGGCACTGTAGAGAGGTCAAAAGGCTGAAATGCTGGCCAAGTCCAGGAAGAACAGGCTGTTTTGATGCTGTCAAGGGTCTGTGAGAACATCCACGGCTGGGAGGGAAAGTGCAGGTCCAGCTGGATGGAAGTCTATGAGGTCAGACTGGAACACCTGTGGTAGCTGCTTTGGTGCTGCCTTGGATGTAGAAAACACCTGGGTCTGGCAGGCTACCAAAACATATATATAGGCAGAAGATAAAGTTAAGAAGGTTATGGAGAAATTTTCTTCACATGTACATTTAAAACTTTTGGGAGAGCAAACAGAGGTGGAAGGTTTAGATCAAAGAGACTTGAACATGGGAACCTCCATTTACCCAATCACTGGCAGTAATTAAAAAGGCTTTACTTTGGATTTATCATCTAAGGAAATGGAGGCCAAGTTTGATTACAGAGGCATGTAAGATTAGAGGCCCTTAAAGCAGGCACTAGGTATAGAAATCTGAAATTCTCCAGAAGACATCCCAGAGAATCTGGAAGAACAGATGAATGGACTACTCCCATTGGGCAGGTAGGAGTCAGTGACCTGTCAAGGCAACCCAAGAGCAAGGTTTGACTCAGTAGATTGGTACAATCTGTTCCAACATCTCCTCAGTGTTGGCCAGAGACCAAGGGCACAGTTGCCCATAGCAGACACTGTTTACCTAGCACTAGGATTTTTGTAGATGAGCAAGAGAGGGAAGATCTTACCCAAGGGAGAAGACTGTCCTAAATGAAAGGCTTAGATGTAGTTTGGCAAGAGCAGTAGGAAGCATTTGGGCCAACCAGAAGTGAAGGCTCACCAAATGGCTGGTGTTGGATGTAAGAATGTAGTAATCGGTAGCCAGGAATTGACATCAATCAGAAGGGAAGACTCACCAATCAGCTGGTGTTAGATGTAGGCATGTATCAGTCAAGTAGCCAGGAAAGAGAAGTCCCAAAACCAGGGAAAGAGGAGGAATCTCATCCTCTGAGATAGGCAATAGGTACAGTACTTATCTGGAGCCCAATTGACCTGAGAGGTGGATTCAGGTGGGTTTCCTGCAGCTAACAAGAATTACTTTTAAGTTTCACAAAGGAGATAAAACTCTAGATATGTTAACATTGCAATTGTAATCTGCACTGAAATATACATTATGGAAAAGGGCAGTGGACATACACACGTGTGTTAACAGCATAAGCATTCTTTAAGGTTAGCTCTGAAAAGGCAGAAGCCTTTCGTGAAGTAGAAGGGATAAAAGCTCTTAACTTTTAGTATGATTATACATTATGGAGATTTAAAGGAGATTTAAAATCTTGAGCTGGGAACCATGATAGTGGGTGGTAGAGTGGAATGCTTTTGTATTAGAATTAAATTAATAAATCAGAGCTCTATTGATAAAGGTCAAAGCTCTGGATAGTCCATATAACAGCAGCATAGCAATAGGAAGAAATATTAAACATTTTTACCTATTTAGGATACCTTAAATCAGCTTAGACCTTACAACCTTTATAATGTGCATTTACCAATCTTAAAACACTTTCTTAGACCTTAAAAACATCTATAACTTGCATTTACCAACCCTAAAACACTTTCTTAGACCCTCAAACATCTATAACTTGCATTTACCAACCCTAAAACACTTTCTTAGGCCCTCAAACATCTATAACTTGCATTTACCAACCCTAAAACACTTTCTTAGGCCCTCAAACAACATTTTTCTTAGTCCTTTGTATCTAGTTATTTACCATGAGACATAAGTGAGATCTCTATGAACATTTATTGTCCTTTAGCTAAAGAGATGGTAAAAAGTCACATCTGAGACCTGTTTCTTGAGTCTGGCAATAAAGCATATTGTATCTAGGCCTGACAATAGCAACTCTAGGACTCAGGCTTAAGGCCTGGTCTCCTGCATGTGAAGAGAACTGAGAAGGGTTCTGAAGTCTTTCAAGACGGAAGTTGGCAATATGTCCATGGGGCCCAAGTGTGTGGCCAAAACAGACCTGCAATGTTACACTGGACTGGGTGAGGATGGTGGAGGTCCCTGAATCAAGGAATCATTTGTCCTCTGCCAAGCCAAGGAGCTCAAAGGCTGGAAGTATCTGTGGCTCTTTGCTAGATGAGCCTCCATGGCTGGGCACAGAGGACAAGCCTGCCTAGAAGCATTTTGACTTCCAAAAGCCAGTCTTCCAGCAGGCAGTGTGTGGCTTGTTGAGGCAGCTGCAGGACCAGAGATCTTCCTGGCTGCATTTGAAACAGTTACCTGATGGAGTTGACTTTTGGATATACCCCAGTGGTTTGGGGCATTGCAGACCTCTTATTTTCTGCACAGGAATGCCAATAGCCTCAGAGCAGCAGCCAAGGTCTGGAGCATAGTTTTTGCTGTAAATGAGCCTATCAGGAAGGCTCATCTCTTATTATTTTTACCAACTCCTGTATGGTGACTCAGGGACCATCCTCAACTGTTTAATTAAGTAAGCAGTGAGACCATGTCTGCATCTGTAGGACTATAAATATATTTTTCAACATGTTAAAGGACTTGATCATCTATGAAATGACTGACTATTAATTTGCACTCATTAACTATTAAATATTAGGACTTTAGGTTTGGTCCTTGTTAAGTTGGAGTCTGAAAAGTCATAACTATAGTCCATTAAAGTGAGAGCATAACAGTCTTCTGTATGATTTAGTATATAAAAAGTTCATGGCTTATGAAATTCTTTTTTTAATAAATTTATTTATTTTTATATCAATCACAGGTTAGGTTTTTTGCATCCCATACGTAGCCCCCTCCCTCACTCCCTCCCACCCTCCCCAACCCTCCCTCATCTCCTCCCCGCCCCCTCCAAGTCCACCAACGGGGGAGGATCTCCTCCCCTTCCATCTGACCCCAGATCATCTTGTCTCCTCAGGGCTGGCTGCAATGTCCTCCCCTGGGATCTAGCCAGGCTGTTAATCCCTGGCATGTATGGGGAAGGATCGAAGAGTCAGCCATCAAGCTCAAGACTGAAACAGCCCCTGTTTCCCTTACTACGGTCTTCAGTTCACCAATGAGTTATCATGGGCAACATCTGAGCAGGGGTTCTAGGCCATATCCATACATGGTCCCTGGTTGGAGAATCTGTCCCATATAAGACCCCTGTGCCCTGCTCAGTTTGATCTTTGTGGAGCTCTTGTTCTCCCCAAGTCTTACTAA
>CM053760.1:1729416-1877137 GCA_028658305.1 Pachyuromys duprasi
GTGGGAATGGACCATGCGGCTAGTGGTTCATCAACCAAATAGCACGGCAGGTCATGGGCTCAGCCCGGCTAAGCCCGAGAACCTCAGTGCCTGGTACCAGGGCTTTATCAGCAGTAAGGCCGAGTTCTCGTAGAGGGAATCTCATCCGCAGGAAAGGATAGGGGCAGAGAGGCAGCTTTAGAATGGAGGTAGGAAGGGGCTCATTGGCCTTTTAGGTTCTACAAGCTCTGAAAACAGTGGGACAGAAACAAGGTAGTAAGAGCAGCTGGCAGTGGGAAAACCACAGCGTTTTGCTTGTTTTATAACCAAGGTGGCTGCCGATCATGTGACTGCCCTTGATTGCCCTAAGTTAAGATGTCGGTGAAACCACGTGCTTGCCCTTAGTGGAAATGGCAGTGAAGCTGTGGCTCCGCCATCCTTATCCCAAAATCAACACAGCAACTAGCCGTGCGTGGTGCAGGCCATAGCGGAATGGTGAGACCAGGTGCTTTCCGGTGGGGTGGCTGTCCCCGGCCGCTTCAAAACTCTCTGTGTGCGCATGGCAAGGCTGTTCAGAAGCCTGCGCAACTGAAAACCCTCCTCTACAAGCCAGGCTCTCATGGTGTTCCATGGGAACTTTAAAGCTTCGCCCGTGGGGCCTGAGGCAGCTGTGCGATCTAAAATGCAATCTGGGTGTGGGCAGGTTCCCCAGCAATTGCTTACCTAACAGCAATAGTTTAGGAACAGGCTGTGTCTGTGTCTGAAGCAGCAGTTTCAGCATCTGGTGTGAGCATTTTAGTTTCCCCAAGCTGATTCGGCCGCAGCATAGTGTCTGCCTTGTCCAGGATGCCAAGTCTGAGTGGCCTTGAGCAGAGGGACAGGTGTGTGTGGTAAGGGCAGGGTAGTTCAGAGAAGGTGTAGGTTTTAAGGCACATACGGTGGTTAGAAATAGGGAAAGCAGAAGAAAAATCTGTTGCAGTCATCATGGTCCAATTAAGGGTTCCTGGTGTTACCAGACTAGGTGCTATCAGGAGAGCCCTTCCTGACCAATGTTAGGACCAATGAAATGATGATGGGCACAACAGATTTTATATGAAAGAGGTTATTAGATGGAGATGAAGAGGGAGAGAAAAGGAGAGAGTGAGACATGATAGGGGGAAGGGAGGGAGGCACCCCAACAGAGAAAGCAGAGAGAGCCGAGAGCGAGAGAGCAACAAAGTGGTAGTTGACCCTTTGAAGAAGCAACTTACCCACACCTGCCAGGTGTGGCTACCTGGTGGGTGACACATGATGACAACATATGTTGCTAGGCAACCCAGAAGCAGGCTGCCTAATACTAACAATTAGCCCTATGATTATCACAGCAGTATTATTTAACCCACTATAGTAACCAGTAAGACACAGATACCTGATAGATTTTATAAATGCTTTATAACACCTTGTCTGGGCAGATATTTTCGTATATGATATCTCAATAACCTCAACATCCATCTCCCAGCCCTTATCCAATGCCATCTGCCTTAACCAACCTTATCTGGGCTACCTTCCATCAATAATCTTATAAATACTTGCTTATGCTCTTCATTTGAGCCTTTCTGTGCCATCCTCCTGGCCCACATGGTTTCTTCTCCATGCTAACCCATTGTGGCATCCTTCTTCCTCCTGTCTTCCTGTCTATCCCCTTCCCATGACTCCCTGTCCCCAAATCCCGGGACTCTTAGCCATGCCTACCTCATTGTGCCCTGTCCAGGTTTTAGGCCTTTTAATCAACCAATTAGGAATAATATCTTAGGCAGGTTTACACAACAAGGATAGGGTACTAAGCAGATCTTGAAAGCCAGTAATTAACATCAAAATACAATCATAAGACCAACCCCCAACACACAAACAATCGAAATGCAGACTTGTGGAGCCCAGTTACAATTGATACATCTGCAGGGGCCACTGTAGAAGACAGGCCAGAAAATGGTAAGAGCCAGAGGAATAAAAGTTTCCTCTGAGATTAGAGCTTCTAGAAATGTCAGAGAAACTACACGAAGCCTTACCACCATGACTAAACATGACCTTAACAATAATGACTCAATACACATGCTAACATGAAAACGGGGATGTTCCTAAGACTTCAAACACAAACAAAGAACTACAAGAATGTTGAGAGTGGAAGAAATAGTCTTTCCCAGGAAAGAGTACATCAACAAGTTATCCAGTGCCAAATGTTCATCCCTGAAAACATATACATACAAGTAACATTTTATACACACATGCATATGTTTGTATATCAGGTTATGTTCATAGATTAAGGTATTCATACATGTGTATACATGTATGTATATATTTGTATTTACAACGAAAGAAAGAGAGGGAATTAATTTGAAAAAGGCAAGGAGGGGTACATGGGAGTCGTTGCAGAGAAGAAAAGGAAGAAAGGAAATGTAATTAGATTAGAAACAAAAAATTTAAATATATATATATATATAATATTTTTAAAGTGGGATCAGGGAACACTTTTAAATGGTATGGTCCAGGACAGCTTTTTGTGGTATCACCTGACAGACATGGGCACAGGGACAAATAGCAAGGAAGGATACATTCATGCATGCATGGGTGGAAAGGCAGAAGCCTCCTCAGACATGGGCTAGAAATGTCCCAAGGAAGCAAATAGCAGTTTCTGTAGTCACTGAACTCTGCTGCCTTCTGGAAGATGCTGTGAAAATGCCATACATTTGAAAACCATCTGAATTGTAGCTGAATATGAAGATGTTTTCCAGGTTTAACCAAAGCAAAAGATTAGGTTTGGGTGCAGCTCAGTGATCCACCTAGAATGGCAGCCTATTGGGTTTGGTCCCAGTAAATCAGTTGCTTTGCAAGTGTTCTTATGTCCTACATACTTTGTAAATTATAGGTAAGGTATTGTAGGTATAGTTTATGCCAAAAAGGTTAAGGACATTTTAATGAATGGATTCATAATACAAAACAGCTCTTGGCCTTTCAACAAAGCACTAAGAAGTGAATTTAGTTGCCCTGGTTGGTTTTGTCAGCTTGACACAACCCTGGATATATGTGAGAAAAGGGAAATTTGTTTGTCTGTTTGTTTTTCTATACAGGGTTTCTCTGTGTAGTCCTGGCTGTCCTAGAACCCACTATGTGACCAGGCTGGCTTCGAACTCAGAGATCCTGCTACCTCAACCTCCCAAGTGCTAGGATTAAAGGAGTGTACCATCACTACCTGGCATTAGAGAGAATCCTGAGAAAAATGCATCCATAAGATTGGCCTCCATCCAAATCTGTGAGGTTGATTGGTTGATTGAGGTGTAGGGGCCTGGCACCTAGCTAGATGGTGGTATAAGAAAGAATACTGACCAAGCTATGAGGAACAAGCCAGTAAGAAGCACTCTTCTATAGATTCTGCTTCCGTTCCTGCCTCTTGGTTCCTGTCTTGAGCGACTGCCCTGATTCCCACAATGATGGACTGTGATATGGAAGAGTAAGCCAAATAAACCCTTTCTTCCATAGTTTCTTTTGGTCATGATGTTTAATCACAATAGAAGGCTTAACTAAGACAACAGCCTTTTATGTTTGGGACTGAAACTCTGTAGAGTGACACAGTGATTTATTGAAATAGGAAACTATTGGCTACATTACGTGACATATGGCCATTATTGTGTTTTTAGAGAGGCCTGCTATATTATTCCCTGTCTTTACTAAGCAACAACTCTGTGCTGTTCTCTGGCAAGGCAGTAGAAAGCAAATCAACCCTGCACAGTGGCCTTATGTGTCCTCCAATCCAGAAGAGGAGGCAGATGCTAACTAAATCACCACACATCATACAAATCCATGAGTGCAGGGTCTGAAAAGAGCTGACTGTGAGGTAAAAGTACAGAAAATCAGTCAGCAGTAACAGCATACACCGGGAGACTGACCCTTGCTAAGGGTCACTAGGGAGCAACTTTTGAACTGTGTTCTACAGCATGAGTAAGTGCTAACCAGACAAGAAAGGTCAGAGTTGAAACAGCCAAGACCAAACTTCTAGAAGAGGTTGGGCAAAGGGTGTCTGAAACTGCCTGATCCCCCACACTTATATACCAAATATTGCTTGTCGTGTCAAAATGGCAGCACTTCTGCATGTCCTTTATCCTCCTGATCAAAGACATGTATTCAGGACTTAACTACTTTCTTCCAATTATTATTGCTAAATCCAAGAAGGCAAAGCAGGGGAGAAGAAAAGATACACTTGTGTATACCTCTGTCTTAGATGATTAAAGGAGAGTCATCCCTAGGTAGGAAGAAGAGAGTGGTCTTTAGCTGTGGGCTGTGTGATTTCCAGGGCTAAGAAGTTGAGAAGTGTCTCTTTGTACGGACTTTTGAATGTATGCCTTACAGGCTCATCAGTAATCTTCCATAGTGGAATAATACTCAAAAATTCCATTTGTTTGCTTGTTTTTCCATTAATGTTCTTTTTTATAATTTTTATTTCTTGTAATTTTTCCATGGCAGCTGGTTTTCTTCTGTTTTTTTTTCCAATCAATTAATATATTTATTTATTTTGTCCTGGCAGTCTGGAGCAGCAGTGTTTTATATCAAATACTACAGATGTTCTGAAAATGAATTGAACAAGATTTTTACATTCTCACAAATCCTTCTTTGGTCAAATAAAAGCATTTGGGGGAGGGAGGTAACACTCTTCAAAAGAAAAGAAAAATCTTTGTGCCAAGAACAATTAGCACAAACCAATTGTCCTTCACAGCTTTTTGCTCAGTTGAAGTCTTTTCTCTGACCGTGGCCAGTAAGAAGAAAGGGTCCAGGTCAGAACACCCAAAAAGCACATCCCCAGAGTTCTATCCTGGCAGATGACAAGGGAAGGTGAATTTTCCAAATTCTTTTGACCTTAGCTGGGACTAAGTTCCTAAACCAGCCAGAATCCAGGATTCAGACACTCTACTGTGGACTACAAAACCTAAACCCACACAGGCTCTGAAGACCAGTGAGCTAAATTGTATATTTATGGGCCGTTTAAAAAAATAAAAATAAAGAACACTTGTCCTGTGTGATGCTGCCAACAAGATCTTTTTCAATGTGCAGCTCTCTTTTACAACTCTGCCCAAGTAAGCCAGCCAGCCAGACCTCTGTAGTCTGTTCCAAAACTATTCTGAGAACAGCAGCAGAGTGTGGTAGGAAATTGGAGTTGTACAATTTGTAAAGAGCCCTACCTTGGTTGTCAGTAGGGATTTACAAAAGCACTAATGGCTGTATATGGGTGGCCCGTGGGGGTAGAGGGAGACACTGGCTTTTTAACACTTTTCCTTTTCTAATGGTGAAAATTAAATCCAGGGCTATATATACTATATAGGTGCTCTACCACTGAGCTACATCTCCAGCAACTGGAGACCTTTAATGGAAAAGTTAATTCTCAGCCAAGGAACATTGTTGGGAGTCACATGGCCTGGTTCCCACCTCAGTCTGGTTATGTATTCTGTACAGGCTTGTATAGAACAGCTGACCTTTTCATTCTTTTCTCTAATCCTTAAAATGAAAGAGATGTGTGACCCATCTCCATATCTTTTCTCATTCCATAATTTAAGTTTACATTTCTTAATTACTTCAAGTAATGTGTGGTTTCTACATAAAGTGACCCTACTGATGGGTTCCAATGTAACTTTAAAATTTACTCCCTTAACTGGGTTAAACATCTCCACCTCGGGAGCTCTGGCTCATAGTTCCTCTAATAACTTTATCATCAATAGTACAAAAGTAAACAACAACCCAGTCTTGCCTACAGTTTTGTGCAGTCTAATTTAGTTGACTTTAACTTGGAAAAATGCGACTATGTGTTAGATTCAAGACTAGCACCAATTAGTCGTGTGTCCTCTGTCCTGAGTCACCAGGGCACCATCTGCACAGGAAATTGTAAGTTGCCCAAGCTCCCACAGAGATCCACCACTTCTGAAAGTTTGTTCCAGACAATTTGTCCCCAGAGCACCAAATTGATATTTAATAACAATAATTGCCCCTCACTGGGTGCCTCTTACAAATCTGGTGATGAACAGTCATTTTAACAACATGGCATCTGCCTTACAACACTCCTGCAAGGCAAATGTTGTTATCTCCATCATCCGGATGAAGACAGAAAGTCTCAAAGAGGTCCCATCACTGACCAAAGCTGCACAGTGGGCCATTGTTAACACCAGGGGTCTAATCCAGGTCTTGCTGGCTCAGAAAGACATGTTCTTTCTCGTAGTCTACAAGATTGGAAAGCATTCAGGTGTTAGATGATAGCTGTCCTCAACCGAAGTTTTTCTCTTGGCATAGAAAGGGTCAGGTTATAGAAAAGACGGAGCCATGAAGATGAGGTATAAACTCTTGAGTGGAGAGACTGACAAAGAGACTGGAATGGCAGGCCTGGGCCCTGGACAGGACTCACTGGTTACTGCAGAAAAAGAGGAGCTATCTACAGGATTTTAGGAGGGATCAAGGGTCATGTCTAGTATAGCTTCATTTTTAGGGGTAGCATTCTGGACATACCTTTTAAAATACTTTAGAGGGAAGTAAACAGAAATTAGAGGCACAGGGATTATTCTAATACCCACATGAGAAAGGAACTTGGGCCATTACATGTGACTGATATAACCCGAGACCTTTGTCACATGAACCGTGCAAATGCCTGAGAGTCTCTATTGGTCCCACAGAGGTGCTGGCTTGCCTTTATCTTGCTTTTTCATGGAAATGCCACTGTGGCACACAGATTTGCAAAGCTACTTCATCCTAGAGAATGTCACTGCTCTGAATCATCTTGATATTTACCACACCCAAAACATGCAAAAACAGAATTCTGGATCACACTGACTCATTCATTTGTGGATCCTGTCTCCCTTTTTATGGGGAGATTACAAGTCCACAGTGTGTGACTCTCCATCACTGAAAGGCTACGTCTTCCAACCAGGACAGAAGATAGCCACTGCAGAGCACAGAAGATGACCCACAAAAAAATTACTCTTGGATAATCCTGTCACACATGGAAACTCATCAAAGACACGGTTGTCTCTGTGCAGATGATGGGGTGTGACGGGTTAGCATGAGCTTAGGCCTAATGTAAGAGCCCAGCCTCAGGTTCCAATGCCATCTCCATAAGCATGTTCCATGTTTAGCCCAAATTTCTCACCACCTCCATTCACAACTCCTGATCAAACAGTCCTACCTGTCACCTGGACTCGCATGGTCATCTCCTACTGGCCTCCCTACCACCTAACAACCCTCATAGTAACCCTCAAAAGCCTTTAATTCTAAGTTGGCTCATCTCACACTTCTCTTCCATGGCTCTACGAAGACTTCCTGATGGCAGTAAGGCCCTGTGTCCCTCGAAAGCCCACAGTCACAAAACTGTCCCCTCTGATTCCTCTCCAGCCTCATTTGTCTCTACTTTGTCCCTATAAGCCCTAGGCAAATGCTCACTCCCAACCTCAGCATTTGGCTCATACCTCTAACTAGATATCTCAGACATCTGTGGGCATCATCTAAGCTTTGATCAAATATCACCTTTAAAAAGATGTATACCCTAGCCCACTATGCAGACTGCAAACCTTCACCTTCCTTTGTCTCATGCATAGATGCTTTCCTCATCATAATTGGGCTAATTTTTTTCTCCAAAATATTGTTATATTCTAACATACAGATAAAATTGTATTGCAGAACATATGGGAGCTTTAATCTCTAGTACCTATGAAAGGGACTTTATTTGGAAAGAGTGTCTTTAATATGATAAAGAGTTAAGATTAGAAGTAAGTCTTAATCCAGTATGACTAGAATGAAAAATATGAATGTCACACACACACAGTTTGAACACCATCTGAAGATAAGGGTAAAAATCAAGGAGATACTTCTACAAGCTAATGAACCCCAACAGTTAACAGCAAAGTTCCAGAAGTTGGGAGAAAGGCACGGAGCAGACCCACTGCCTTCGGAAGGAGTCAACCTGCCCATGCCTTCACCTTGGACTTCCAGCCTCCTGAAGTGTAGGACAATACATTCTGTTGTCTCCTCCACCTGGTCATGGTACTTTGCAGTGGCAGTCCTGGCAAAATGAAGCACCTTCTGTATCTACTGCTTGGTGTGACTGTTTTAGGGGGTGCGGGTTATGATGCACACAGGGGAGGGGTTCTGTGTTAACCTGCTGCCCTGAAACTCCTACCTAGGTAGGAACTGACTTGTTTATTGTTAGTCTTCTACCTCCAGCACTTAATATTTGCTGAATGAATCAATAACTGTGCCCCTTTTCTCCCATCTCTTCCCCAAGGCAAAGTGCTCTCAACTTTCTTCCCAGTACTTGGATGGCTTCTTTGTTTACCAGTGTTCTCTCCTCTGACTGGGATGCCCAGCTGCCCTTCTCTACCTGTTAGCTGACTCTTGTCACTTAAGACATTCAATATCATCCCTCCAGTCTCCTTTCCTTACCCTCTTCCGTCTTATTATGTGACATGCTTTACTATCGGTACATGGTGACCTCCTTGAATGCCGGAGCCCTATCTGTATCCCCAGATTCTTGCCCAGTGCCCGGCACACCAAAGGAGCTTGATAAATGTTTGCTAGATTGAATTAAATCCGTATCCTGTGGCGTCCGCTCCTGTTGCCCTTCCTTAGGCTGCTCCTCGCAGCAGGGTACAAGAGGATTAGAAGGGACTTTGCAGAGCAGAACTCAGATTAGAGCAACGGAGCGCTACAGGGCTGCGCCTCTCTGCAGACGCTTTGTCTCTGTGCAATCTCATGAGAGTTTCTTAAATTGAAACAGTCAGCGCTGTTCTACCCAAACCACTCAGCTAAGTCCTAGGACACATTAGCCAGAATTCACACCAACATAAACAGCTCAATCAAAGAGGAAAGTGCTTGAGTCCTCCTTCTTGTACAAAATTGAGTGAGGATCTTGTGGGGAAGAATAGAACAATCATTTGAGTCAGCACTTTGAGGTTGCTGGCTTGGTTTCCAGGGGATGTCCCCATTTCTGCCCTGGTTCTTCCCTGTGGGTGGCCGAGGAGGACATAGGGTTTGACTGGCTCTTCCTAAGCGAGCATTCAGGCCAGCACCAGAAGCAAAGGGTGCATTTGGTGCCGCTGGCCAACCCTCAGCTCTTTGGAATAGTCACGTGGATATGGTTTGAAAAACACACACACACAAAATCTAACTGAATGGAGCTAAAATGTTAAGCATGCCTTTTAAAGAGTCACAGTCTGCCGCTACTCAGGTTTCCTGCCCACCCAAGTTTGCTTCCTAAGACTCATTAAGGCTTGTGACCTTTCCTTTAGAACAGAGTAGACCCTACAAAGATGTCAAGTATCATGTCCCTCCTTCTGTGCCCCATCCTCATTAAGCTAGGCACAACTTATCATAAACAAATAAACGAATAAGTCAATTCACTTTCTCGTATGTTCTAGTTGTGATGAAATGTCCACTGAGCTGAGTTCATAAGGATCAGTAAATAACCAACACAGACTTTTTAGAAGCCCACTCCATGCTAAGAACTGAGCCTGCAAAAAGGTGTTCTTGTTTGACATTATGGCATAAAGTAGAAAACAGCTACCAATGACACCTGATTTAGTGCCACACCACTTAGTCCATAATAATGACTCAAGGCACTTCCTCAAACTTTTAATTCAGCCTTGCCATTGGCTCTTTAAAGTCAGCATGGTTGATCCCTTCCTCATTGATGGTATGTCGACTTCCCAATTCCTTCAGCTGCTACTAAAACACAAGTTCAGACGAGATCGTGTGTGTTCAGGGTGGCATGACCATAGACAAGGGTAAATGTGATGGACATTTGAAACAGGTGAAGACAGGGAACAGGACAGGAGCCTACCACAGCTGGCCTGAGAAGACTCTACTGATCGAGGTATCGAAGCAGAGGCTGAGACTCATAGCCAAACTTTGGGCAGAGTGCTGGGAATCTTAGGGAAAAAAGGGGGAGATAGAATGACCTGGAGGGGACAGTAGCCCCAAAAGGAGACCAACAGAGCCAAAAAACTGAGCCCTGGGGGCCCTGAAAAGAGTGATACCCCAACCAAGGACAAAGCATGGAGAGGACCTAAATCCCTGGCTCAGATGTAGCCCATAGATTCAGTCTCCAAGTGGGTTCCCTAGTAAGGGGAGCAGGGGCTGTCTCTGGTATGAACTCAGTGGGCTCTCTGATCACCTCCCCCTGGGGGGATGCAGCCTTGCTAGGCCACAGAGGAAGACAATGCAACCAGTCCTGATGAGACCTGATAGGCTAGGGTCAAATAGAAGGGGAGGAGGACCTCCTCTACCAGTGAACTAGGGGAGAGACATAGGAGGAGAAGAGGGAGGGAGGGTGGAATTGGAAGGAGCAGAGGGAGGGCGCCACAGCTGGGATACAAATTAAATAAATTATAATATATGATAATAATAAAAAATTTTAAAATAAGAATACAAGTGCACTACAGGGCACAGCCCCTCACCCATTGATTGGTTCTTAACACTTTGTGGTCACTGTCACCTTTCAAACATCAGAACTGCTCAAGGTGGCATGGCTTTAGACAGTCAGCTCTCAAATCAAAACAAAATTCCCCACATTTCATGCACTATTTCGCATGAGCTTTCAGGAAGTGCAAAAATCTAACACCCCTCTAAAGCTGAGCTCTAGGACTTTCTATGAAGGCCAGATGGTAACATTTTAGACTTTGTGGATCTTGAGGCCAAATAAAGAATACTGTGTGCTTACGTGTTGAGCAAAAAGTTAATCCCCACAAATTCTAATTGGCAACCCCCCCCCAAATGCTAATAATTTAATATGATTTGGGAAGGGTAGACAGATCTCCTATTGGATGGAATTTTGAGGAAGGGGTAGATTATTTCACTTTATTAATGATTCAGAATTAACAGTTCCCATGATCGATGGGCAGCAGGCGTGTGTTGGCCCGAACTCCGTAGCCTGGAAGCCTCAGCAGCTGCAGCAAACAGGACTCCTCCCAACAGCTGTACTGGCCAACCTCTGCTCTCCAGTTCGGGGGACCAGGTCGCGGCAATTTTAAAGAACTCCCATTTGGACTGGGCATGGAGCTCTGCCCAGCAGACTGCCCACGATCTGGACGACAGGGCGAGAAATGAGGACAGAGACTGGCGACCCACAAGCCAGCAGGTACTCCTGGCGCCCCGTTTCTGAAGCAGGCCTGGCTGGCTGCTGAATTGGGGTCGCATTCCTAACTGCAACCGGGAACACTCGGTATATTCTATTAACCTACATTCTATGACCTATATAAAACCCTCTCAATAATCAGCAAGATTCGCTACGCATATGAAAAGAAATCCTTTACCTGGCATTTAAAAATGGAATGTGTGAAAGAATAAATACAGCGTTGAATAAAGCATTTAATAGGTAAAATTATTGCCTTAGTCTGAAGTTATCTTGTAATCAATACTTCCAAGAATATAAAAAGAAAAAAGAAAGACAAGGACAGAAAGAAAGAGAGAAGGCAAACATAATCTTGAAATTTTAAGAGAGCTGACAATTAATCACAGTAAACCGGTCAAGAGGCAGTGTCCAGCAGATGTGATCTTGGGGTAGCATCAGCTTTGCCGCCACATAATTGCTCCTTTTCCTTAAAGCATTCCTTAGTAACAGCCTCAGAAGAATGTAATTCTATAGAACATTTTTAGATCTGTGATGTGGGGGAAAGCATAGGCCACTGAGCAGTACCATAAATGCATTTCATTGTTGGCTCAAACCACCGTTTCATTTCAGTAATGGCTAAATAAATAAATAAACCAACTCCCTTGTCTTCACGGGAATCGCAAATTGAGGCGCAAACTTGAGACACGTCCGCCACCTGGTGGCTGTTTTTAAGCATTACTACAATTAAAATGGAAATGAGAACACACCTGTAGGAGGTTTGTGAATCAATGACATCACATTGGCTGTTTTGTTGTTGTTGTTAATTTTTCTTTCCCCACCATGCCTCTACTTGCCTGTCTTAGGTCAGGTTTTCCAGGTAGAGCCTCAATAATGCGTGTAAGCGGGTTAATGATTCTAGGAAGGGCACTATGAATATGCAGCGTGGGGTCAAAAAGTTTTGAGCAATGACATGGTTTCAGTTTGACCCACATGCTTCAGACAGCCTCCTGAAGCCATGGAACTGTGCCCTTGGTCAGCGCTGGTCTTAAATGTTCCCCCAACAATACATTATTGTAGAGGAGTGTCCCACACATACCTTTAATGCCACACATGGCTGTTCTGTCGGTAGAAGTAATATCTGGCTCTGGAGTGGTTGGTGAGAAGTCTGGCTGGCTCCCCTGGCTGAGCCAGGCTCTTTTCTTATGTGTTTCCTACGTCATAAATGGCAGGTGCTTCTGATTTCTAACATGACAAGCAAAAACCTTCATGCTTGTCCCTGGTGGCTTCAGCTTTCTCTTTGCAGGCCTGTAACCCGCTATCCAAGCCATCTGCTCCTACCTGTGAATCTACATACTTCATAGGCCAAGAGCACTAGTAGATACAACCATCAGGCAGGTCCATTGCCAGAGTCCCCTGTTGAGGCGTTGGAGTATAGCAACAATCTTGTTTGCATCTTATTCCAAGCTAGTTCATCCATACACTAAGCTAGGTTTTCCTCCTCTGCTGTCTGACCACAGGATGGCCTCCCAGAGGGAGGAATGCCAACTGTGAGCAAGCAAAGAGCCCAGTGACCTTACGGTGGGTGGACTGCTGTACCAGTAAGCTCTATCTGTTAGCACCACAAACAGAATCACATACTAAAACCCCAATCAGAGACAGCGAAATGGGGGAGGATGGAACCAGGAAAACTGATCGGAAGTTCTGATAGGAGGAAGTAACCACGCAGGTCTGGATAAAAGGAAGTTCCTCAAAGGCCTGTGGCCTCCTCCTCATGCCTCCTGTTCACCATGCTTCCTGCCTCTCTACTCCTTGCCCCACCACTGGCTGGAGCATTGAGCCCCAGAACGGCACAAAGCCGGGAGCTCCCACAGTTATGTCCTTGAATCACGTGGTTTTCGGCATCTTTGTACCAGGAATTCTCAGATTTACATGCCTGGCCCCTACCTCCCAGTCCTCCAGATTTACACACCCAACTGCCTACTCAGTACCTAGATCTGGATGACCTGTGGGCTCCGCACAGCACAGTGGGCCACAGCTAAGCCGCTGCTGCCATCTTTGCGTACAGGACAACTCTAATTTTCCCAGTTACCCAAACCAAAATGCGGAGTCATCATTGGCTTTTTCCCTCCCAACCTCCCCCTGCTCCATTAGCAAATCCTCCAGGCCATATTTTTTTAAGATACGTCCATAACCCTGCTGCTTCTCCTCACTGCTCAGGCAGCCACTGTAGTCGAAGGTACTGTCTACATCCAAGCTAGCATCATGTCTGAACAGGATCCCTGACTCTGTCATTGTCCCATCCTTGGCTGCTGCTAAGCAAAAAGCCAGACTGTGTCACTTTCCACCTTGTAACACTCTACTGGCTTCTCTAAAGGATTATAGTAGAAATCTGTCACTTCCTGGATGGACAATGCCATCCCCTGCCTGACCTCTTTGTTCCTAAGAAATACAGGAAGAACACTGCACTGGCCTTTCCTGCTTCCTGGTATACTGACGTCATCTTCACCTCTTACAGGTCTGTCACCTTTTAAGGGAGACCCTTCTTATTCTAGTGGTGGGTTGAATGGTGGTCTTAAAATATATATCCATATTGTATCCCCGAAAAGTCTGCGGCTGTGCCATTGTTTGGGAAGAGACTTAGGCTGTAAGCATTGAAATGTGATCTTCTGGGCTATTGTAGTCTGCATCCAGAGTGGTTCTCAGCAGGATGCTTTTGGGGAAGATGGAACTTTTTAAAGGTGGAAACTCATGAGAGGTCTTCCATTCTTTGTGGAAGACCTTGAAAGGACATCATGAACTCTCATTATCTGTTACTTCATGGTCGTATGGTTCTGTTCTTGCAGACACTCCCTCTGTGATACCTCATTGTAAACCCAATATCTACAGAGTCATCCAATCATGGATGAGCCAAGCAAACCAATTTTGATAAATTGATTGTTTCTGCTATTTACCATAGTAACAGAAAACCAATCAGCACCTTTGCTTTCCCGGTTGGCCCTAAATGCAACCACAATATCCGTAGAACAGACACAGGGGCCTGTGTACAAGCAAGCACAGACTGGATGAGGAATAAGGCCCCTCCACCCCTGAAATCAAACTGTGTAACTTTATTCACACAAAAAGGTAATATATATTTATATTTACTTTGTTGGGAGTAAATATATATATTACTTACCTATCACATATTTACATTAAACTTCACTTCTCAGTCCACACTTTAAACTCCATATACAATTTTAAGTATTCTAATTAACATCATGCTTTGTGTAATAAGAGTCAGCAGCTCCTGAACAGGGATTATATCAAGGCACTGGGGAAGACTTCCTCAGGGGTCCAAAATACAGGCCCACCTTCCCAGCCTCAGGGAAATCAGGACCCAGGAAGCTGGACTATATTCCTTCCGGGCATTTGCTAAGCCACATTAATTGGCACAGGCAAGCTAATGGGTGACAATTAATACATTATCTTTTCAACAGCATTTGTATTGCATTGTAGTCTATTGGTCTATTGGTAAGCAGAGAGCAGATATTAAGTGCAAACATCTCAGGTGGCATTTGGAGGTTTGGTTGACAAAAAAATAAAATAAAAAATAAAATCAAGGCTCACCACTCGGAAGGCTGGACTTACAGACTAATTTGAAAAATAAAAATAAAATAAAAGGGAGGAGGGGTCAGACCACAAGGTGTCCAAATTTCATTCTGGGTCAAATATGGGTTTCCAACCCAAGCTTAAAACGATCTATTGTCATTCTCTAGGGAGCCATCAGCCAAACTTGAAACTTGTACCACTGGACAAGTTTCAGATTTCTCTAAACCCCAACTTGTCCATTTGTAAAACAGGGGTAATGGGCTGGTGCGGACTCGATTCGTATTCAGAACAATGATTCTAAGACCTCAGCATAAGGCAGGGAACCCAGAAATCACCCTGTATGCAGCAGCCATTGTCATTTCACTTCAGAGGTTGAGACTGATTAGCTCTGCAGTCATAACAGCTTTAATGAGAAGGGACACTTGGGGTCTTCCAGCCAATTACAACGACTCTCTAGCATCCGGCCAGGCAGTAGTATCTGTGCAGGGCCCAGGGCTTCTTCCAAGACATTCAACATGAAACTTCCATTAGGGCCATTGTCAGTAAAAGCAAGGAGGGTGTCCTGTTTGCCAAAACAGGCCATGTGTATCAAAATACAAACTAATTTTTTTTTCTTGCCTGATTGGATTTCTGAGAGCTGTTTATCCCCCTGGAATCTCCCATTGAAGGTGACTCCTTCTTAAAGACACTTTGAAAACAAGCTCCCTCCAAAAATCTCTTACACAGCACAGCTGTTAAAATCCAGTAGCCAGGTAGATATGAGCAATTCCTTTCCAACAAAACTAATAAATGAGAGCCTGCCCTGAAAGCCTCGGCTTGCCTCGCTTAAGCCTGGGAAGTGAGCGGTGACACACAGCTGGTGCCTGGCACTGGTGGAGGTTACCATCGAAGCACTGGAGACCATGCCAGAAGTCACAACTGTGCCGCCTGCATTCTGACTGGGAATCACAAGCCTGCCAGGAAGAGTCTAACAAGCCTGGTTTGTCCTTTCCTGATCCTGGGGGCTGGAGGACACAGTTATCTGTCTGCCCCGCCTTCCACCTGCAGCTCAACCTTGCTCACAGAGCCACTGTCCTCCCCAAGTCTCCCAGGGCCCCTTTGCCAAGTGGTGCCAGTCAGGAGCACCTGCCTTCCCAACTGGATTATTAAGGACTTTAACGGATTTTGTTTTCTCAGAGTGCTTCCATATCCTTGAGAGAACATTGAGACCCCGTGGAAGAGAACAAACATTATCATCACTGACCTTGGAGTCAAGAGAAATACTTCTCCAGGTTTATGAACTAAGAAGAGGGTGCCATCTAACCTCTATGTTATGCTCTTCATCAAGAGCACACAAAATAAGCACATGACTGTACACGGCTTTGAGGCATGCATTTCTGATCGCAGTTGCTTTCTCTGGAGGCATTGGCCTCTGTGTAGCTACTTACAGTAAGGAGCTGCTCTTGGGTATATGTACAGATGGCCAGCGCTGGCCTCAGACCCTCAGTTCATTCCACAGTCCTCCTTTGACCAACAGGCCTCTCATTGTAAAGGCATGCTGGGTCTCAGTGGATGTCAAAAGCCCCATTCTCTCCTGGGTGAATTGTTCACGTAAATGATACCCACACACATTCTGCAGCAGACAGGGCTGGACATAGCTCTGCAGATGTCTCTGCCAATGCACTGTCACTTTTGCCCATCACAAAAACCTGGGTCTCTTTCCAGAGACTTGCACAAAGCTCAATTCAGACTCTGCCTGTAACTGGTGCACACTTGGCCTGCAGATGGGCAGAGATGGAGAAGAAGGCGTCCCAGTGTTTACTGACGCTTGCCTGGGAACGCTTGGGAATTCCTGGTTTCTTTACCAGCTCCAACTCTGGCTTGGGGGGGGGAAAAAAAAAACCACAGCAAGCCAGAAAGTTGCCAATAGTTTCATTCAGTCCATGAGACTGAGTTGTTGCAAGTCTGGGAGTAAGACCATCAATACACAAAAGTCAGGAAATCCAGGAAGGCCATTCCCACACCCACTGAGGCTTTCCACACATAGGTGACCCTTGTCCTTGCCTGGGCTCTTGGCTGTGTCCTTAGCAAAGCCTTGGTGAAAGCCATTCTGGGCTATGTCACACAGGGGTTGATTTAAGGGGAAAAAATGATCTCTGGGTTCATTACATTATGATATAACTTTTAATAATATCAGTTACTTTATTATTTTTTACATAGGTGGTCTGCCTCCATGTATGTTTGTGTGAGGGCGTTGGATCCCCTGGAACTGGAATTATAGACAGTTGTGAGCTACCATGTGGGTGTTTGGTTTTGAACCTGAGTCCTTTAGAAAAGCAGCCAGTGCTCTTAACCACTGAGCCATCTCTCTAGCCCCATAGTCAGTTATTTTAAATTTGCTCCTAGGCAATGAAAAGTACACAAATGGTTGGTGAACTTCTGGATAAAATGTTTGCAATGCAAACACATCTTTGTAATCAGTGTTTGGTCATGAAGTTTGGCAATGCCAGCACTCAGAAGCTGTGGACCACACTATTCCCCTCCTCTATTATGATAACAACTGTCTGTAATACAAGGGAATACAATATATGTAGAAGCTAAGAGGAGAGGAGATACACTAACGTATGAAAGTGTCTCCTGGAACTACATGTGGTGACAAATATGTGTCATCTCTGCACTGGAGAGGCTGGGGGCAGGAGTAGCACAAGGGTGAGGCCAGCTTGGGCTCCACAGAGCAACCCTGTCTCTATAAACGGGGGGGGGGGGTGGAGCAGAGCAGGAGGAGAAGAGGAGAAATGGGAAGAAGAGGAGAAAATGAGGGGAAAGGAAGGAAGGAGAGAGAAGAAGAAGAAAAAGACAGAGGGGGGAGAAAAAAGGACAGAGATGAGCAACGGAGAAAGAAAAGAAGGGAAAGAGGGAAAGAGCGGAGGGAGGAAGTGTCACAGTATGAGGAGGCCTTGACAGGCCTTGTTCATTGCTGTCTCTGGAATTGGAGGGTGGTTAGCACAACAAAGGGTGCAGGTCCTCTGGAAAGTGCACAGATGCTATTTCCAGAAATGGATGTGCAGCTCTGACATCCTTTATTTCAAGCAGATGCTCCTGGAGGAAGCACACATCATAGGAAGCAGGTTATCATTGTACCCTGCCAAGCATCTGAGTGTGAAGGTCTGGAACACCTAGTGTTATATAGCAGTTTTCTCAGATTTGAAACATTCCATCTTGGAGGGAAGCTAGCTAAGATTCTGAAAATTCTAAAATGGAGGTGAAACATTCCATCCTGCAGGGAAGCTCCCTAAACAAACAACTCCATAGCTTCAGGAAGTCCCTGAGACAGGTTCCTCCCATCCTAAGCTTATATAAGTAGTGTGGGTCTCTCAGGACACTCTCAGACAAGCTGAGCTGCCTGGGAAAGGCAGAGGTGTATGTGCGCAGATCTGGTCAGATTCAAGCAGAGGCTCTGCTGTTCCCAACCCACACTGATCTGTTCCTTCTGGATGTCACTACAAGCCTCCTTGGGGGTTTGTGGTGCTACTCTTTTCAGACAGCAAGTTCTACACATCCTGCAAGACCCAAAGTAAGCCTTCCTGCTCCATATGTGTTTCTTGCCTAGACCTAATCTCTGCTTCCTAATATCCCTGCTTATGATCCTTCTCCAACTATACCACAGTGCATTCTAATTAACCTTTGGGATATATCTCCCACTGAGTAGACTGAGAGTTCCCTCTGTCAACATCAGCATTCTCCAACAGTAAGATAAATGGATGGATTGATACATGGATGGATGGATGGGGGGATGCATAGATGCATGGATGCATAGATGCATGGATGCATGGATATATAGATATGGATATGAATACTGGAAAGTGTTTCATAAAATGTAAACTGGTCCATTTCTATTCATTCTACCATCATTGTGCACTGGTGGTTGTCTAGAACTCACACTTTCCTTTTTTCCAGGCCCTATTCTCACCTTCTAAGACAATAGTCAGGTCTTTACCACTTCAACAACATCTAGAACTTCCCTGATTTTGCCATGTATGTGGAATTTGCCTTTCTTTTCCATATCATTGTTCTTCTTGACTAACTATCAGAGTCTACAGTTCCAGTGGACATGTGCCTCTTTACTTTGAAAAGCAAATTGGGGAAAATAGTCTTATTGGGGGAAAAATATCAAATGTGCCAGAGATTTTGCTCCCCAAATAGCAAGGACATGGAGCTCAACCGCTCTCCCACACTGCTCCTCCACAGACAACTCGGCTTCCACTAGGCACCGGTGCATAGCAATGGGGCTTTGGCAAAGATACGCTGCATCCAGACAGATCAGGCATCTACCCAGAGCTGCTCTGTGGCATCTGACAGCATTCTCCATGGAGGAGACAGCACATTCCATATATATGTGAAGCAAGTTCACATAAGGCGCAGGGATACGTGAAGAAAAGGCACAGAGTAAACTGTAAATAGGAAGAGGGATAGAGAAGTAGACAAGTAGAGATACACAGTGAACAAAGACGATCCTGAACATGGAAAGGCAGTGTGGGGAACTTCGGTCAAGGAAAATGTATCGGTATTGTCACTGATAGTGCACTAGGGCGGCATGTCAGAAGAGAACCAAGGCTAACACAAAATGCTGGGGACCACAGAACTCAACTGCATGATTTGTGGCATCTCACTTGGCAAGGCGTCTCACAGAAGTGTCAGCCATGATTTCCACCAGTATAGTTTGATTTAAATGTTACTCAGATCAACTTGCCCCCGAATATTCCCATGTGGTGTCTGTTATGATCTCATTTCTTTTTTTAAACTCCTTTGGGGTAACATTTCAGAAAGTACAAATGAAAAACAAATCCATTTTCAAGTTTGAGGAGTAGTCCACAAAGTAAACAGTCTGGACTCTAAGCGATAGCATGTCATGAAAGGAGAGAGAAACTGAGGGTCTTGCTCAAGATTAAACCTCAGGTGGCAGGTTCCCGTAGTCCAGACACTCAGGAAACTTGATTGGGAAGACAGAGAGAGCATTTCACACCAGCTTCGGCTATCAGGAGACTATGGGAAAATGGAAAGAATGAGAGAGAAGAGAAAAAAAGGAAAGAATGAAGAAAGAGAAGAAAGAAGGGAGGGAGAACTAAAGATACAAACCAACCAGACAAACTGTGGGACAATGGACTGTACCCTGAGCATGAGTTCTGTTCTTTCCCTGTAAGGGAGCTAGCTTAAGTTCGAATAAGGTAAAGTTTGAATAAGGACTACAGATTAGATGTGCACATATAATGCTATTTTTTTTCAAGTTTGTAGTAGTTCTCTGAGCAAGTATATATGGTTTTTAAAAGCCCACATTGAAGGGGGATTTGGGCTAGATATACTACAGATACATTGCACATGTGTGGATGAAATTGTCAAAGGGGATGAAGAAACAGCTTAGCACTTTAGAGCATCGGTTGCTCCTCCAGAGGACCCATGTTCAATTCCGAGCACCCACCTGGTGGCTCACAGCCAGCGGTAACTCCAGCTCCAGAAGATCTAATGCCCTCTCCTGGCCTCAACAGGCACTGCATGCACAGGGTACACCTATGTGCAGGTAGGCAGAATGCCCAAATATATAAAATAAAATTAAAATATTTTAAAATTGCCAAAGAGCATATTGAGATATCTGGGGTTAAAAGAAAGAATGTGCCTCAGCAGGGCCAAAGCTGCAAAAGAGCCTGCAAAAGACAGCATGACTTAAGCAACAGAATTTTTCCCAAATTTTGGATGTTTAGAAGTCTGAAATCCAGATGCCTGCAGCATTGGGTTTTGGGGGGCCCCTCTCCTTGGTTTGCAGGTGCAGGCATCCCTCCTGTTTCTGCCCCCTAATCTCTTCTCCTTATAAGGAAATTTGTCACACTGCCTTAGGTCTTGTTGTAACAGCCTTGTTTTCATTTAATCACCAGTTTAAAGACCTTATCTCTAAATATAGTCACATTCAGGCAACTTAGGGCTAGAACGAGAACCTATGAACTGGGGATGGGGCGTGTATAATTCAGCCCACAAACAGAAATTTAGAGAGAAGGTAAAGTTGCTACACAGGTGTGTCTTCAGTTCTAGGAGGGAACATTTCTTGGAAACTTGCTGCTCGTGGGTATCAGATGCCTAATTCCCAGGGCGGCCCTTCTCTGCTCTATCAGCCTTCCCGGGTTCAGTCCACTGAACAGTTTCCATAAACTCCTTCCTGGACTTGGCCGACCAGCTATGGCACCCCACCCACACAGCTCAGCATGACCATTAGGATATCACTTCAGTACTCAGCACACCCATCTTCAAAGATAGCTGTCAGCACCTGGCACAACCGTCTTCCCTGTAACTGTCAGATTCGGCGATACAAACACGTACGCATCATGTGCTGGCACCATTGCTGCCTTCAACCTTCAGCCAGTGTGTCTGAGCAACTTGGAAAAATCCATCCTCTGAACAGCTGACTCCTGCCTTCAGGCCGTATAGAGAGCAGCATTCCAAGAATGTATTAAAATGTCTGACCTAGTATACATGGCTGACAAAATGTTCCTGTGTACTGACAAGGGGGGGGGGGGCCTTGGGGGAACCCTAACTCAAACTTAAAGCTCTGAGTCCTGGCTCCGGACCTCCCTGCCTCACACTTGACTTCTGATTTGAAAGCCAGAGGCCTTCAACCTAAAGCTTAAATTGACCAGAAGAGACCTCAGGCTTCTATTTTGGTTATCATACAATGAAATACAAATTTAAAATATATCAGGGCTAAAGGGGTGGCTCGGTGGACAAGCATCCACACACATGAGGACTTCCGTCTGGATCTTCCAACACCACATAAAAAACCCTGCACAGTCTCATGCATCTGTAATTCAAGTGCCAGCTGGTGGGGCAGGAAGGGAGAATCTATGGCTGGCCATTAGCCTAACTCAAAACCAGCAAGCTTTAGCTTCAAAATCTTAGGAGAATAAAGTGAAGAAAACTAGAGGACACGTGATGTCCTGTTCTGGCCTCCACAGGATCATGTATGGATGTGTGTCCTGTTCAGACACACACATGCAAAGCTGTGTGTGTGTGTATACATATATAGGTACACGTGTACACATGCTTACAAATGTTGCATTCTTTCTCCCACTGATCTGTATAAGAACTTTATTGGATGATAAAAATAAATCTTGAAGCAGGGTGTGGTGGCACACACCTTTAATCCCAACACTCAAGGAGGCAGAGGCAGGAGGATTGCCATGAGTTTGAGGTCAGCCTGGTATACAAAGCATGTCCAGGACAGCCAAGGCTACAAGAGAAACCCTGTCTCAAAAAGCCAAAATGAATAGATAGATAAATGGGTGAATGAATTAATAAATCTTGATTAAAAAGTCAAAACATATTAAACAGATACACTTTTTAATTGTTCATTGTCAGAAACAACTTAAAGCCATTGAATCTGTCATTTGTATTCTCACATTACATGTTAATTTATTCTGGTTTCCAGGTAAAATAGGATGTTGTATAATGGTTTTAAAAAGCATTTATCTTACGTCCCATGAGAATATTGAGATTTATGATTTTATTGCACTGGATCTTTCCCTCCTGATTCTTGTAGCATCAGACATCTGTCCACATAGGATTGTAATCTTAGAATGAACTGGATGTGATGAAACACATGAACACCAGAGGGCAGCATAGACCTGCTCCTGACCCAGATCTTGCACAGGTCCACAGTGACCCCAGGTACCAAAATCTGCAATCCGGAGTCCTAGCTCAGAAACCCCTCCAAGTAAATCCTTGCATGCCTTCTCTCTATGCGACCCTAGATAGCAATTCCAAGTCTCTGGCCGGAGCCTATCTGAATTCCTATTGGTGTGAAAAGTGAGCCCAGATATCACAGAAGTGCCATTCTCGACCAGGTGCTGAATTTAAGATCCCAAATCCCGGGCGATTTTGCGGGGGCGGAGGACTCCACAACCTGAGGCTGGGGAGCCATGAGGCTCCGGACCTAGTCAGGAGAGAGCAAGAGGCAGAGAAGCCTTAGGAAGCGCACACTCCTGTGAGCTCACACTATGTTGCACCTTCAGTGTTAGAACTCTCTCCAGTGCTGTACGTTTAGAGGAGAAGGAAATGGGAGGGATCAGGAAATGATACAACGCAGTAGAACTCTCACTGGACCCGAGACGTAACTGGAACCTGGAAGAAATATGGTGTCACGAGAAAACTAGTCAGCCTCATCCGCTGTGGGCCAGGCAGCCCCCCAGTTTAGCTGGCACCTGTGTGACTTATTCTGTCCAGCTGAAGGGCAGATGGAGCAGAGGAGCATAGCTTGGGGCTAAGTTGCGGCGGCCTTGCTCAGCGCTTGGCCCCTCGGCGGTTCCCACACACCGGCTTCCCCTTCATCCCTGTGATTCATGCTCTTGGAACCTCCTGGAAACTGCCTGTGAGCTAATTATTATGGAGACTGACCTGCCTCCGCTGGTCAGGAGTGAGTAAGGCGAGGGTTAGGTGAGAGCTGGCTATTCACAAGAGGGCAGCCTTTGATTTGAACGAAGCAGAAAGTTTGGCCGAAACTCAACACCTCTCAGAAGTAGAGATTAGTCAAAACGAAGAAAGGAGAAGGCATTGTGGAAGTCTTCAAGAAGGAGACAAAGATGCCTGTGTTTTGTATCGCTCAGCTGCCTCAAGAAAATGTCCATTTGTTTTCTTTGCACTCCTTTTTACATTTTAAGTGGAATCCAGTGAATGTGTCTTTTCAGAGTTCCCAGTTTCGCCATTTTCACTACACCTCATGTTGCCATTTTAATGAAGCATCATCTTTCCAGAGAGTGTGGGAACAAAACCTATTTGATGACCTCTCAGAGCAAACACTGAGTTCTCCAAATATTTCCCTGAATTAAACCCTCTACCCCACGGTCCACTTCCTTTTTAAAATGCCAGTTTGCCAACTACTGCAAACCAACAAACAGGGCTTTCCTTCACCCTCAAGCCAGAAGGCCCCCACGGAGCTCCACACTCCATGGGAATTCCTGGGAAACGACCATCAAAGCAGCTGCCTTCGGGAGGGGGGAGGGGTGTTAGTCAGAGCTCCGGTGCCCTGGATGCAAGCCATCAGCAGGACAACTTGTATTCTGCAGTCATAGGATGAGTGTATACAAGGACATGGAATGACCTTGCAGACTATCTAATCCAACCCTTCAAGGCACAGATGAAAACACAGAGCCTGGTCCAGAGAGGCAAACAGAACAGGGGAGCTATGGAGGGACCTCGGCATCAAGGACAACTGTGCAAAAAGCTGGACCCCTGGACCCTGTCCTGAATGAACTAAGTGGAAATTTCTAGAGACAGAAATGGAAACATGTACTAAAACAGCACCATACATTATGGGTCTAAACAAGCTAGATTCACAGAAGAACTAGTTCCCGGAGAAGGGCTCAGGGATAAATTTGAATCCCATCTCTGCCCTTTGACAAATGGACGCCCCTGAGCTCTGACTGACTGGCCCTGGGAAGATGGGACTAGCACACTGGATGCAGATATTCTAAGACCCTGGGACCTTGCATCCTGAGCTTCACTGAGCACCATGCCACCTGTCACCTGGGAGTGGGAAAAACACACGAGTGCTAGACTTCAGCCCTAGCACATCTAGCTGTAAGCTGCATGGGCTTGTGCACATCAGTGGTGCTTTCCAAAATCCTCACCAAAAGCACAGGTGGTGTTCCCTGCCAGAAGGGCTTGTGAAGGTTAAATGTGACATCACACACACTGAGACAGCACCATCAAGTCGGGCAGTGGCCCAACCACCATTATTCTTTGCAATAAGCGGAATCAAAGGCAAGAAATAAGTTCCACAGAGGACAGAAGGTCTGAAGAGGCATACCTCACTGATACTAGTTGCTTCGAACACAAAGGAAGTGAGTAGTCTTCAAGAGTCCAAATTCCAAAATGGCTGGCAGCAGCCAGAGCCATTCTGGGGTACGGTAATCAGCACTGTTTGGAACTAGCTGCTTCTGCCTGCAAAGATGCCGCACAAAACAGATGAGAAGGGAAAGAGCCCTTTTTCTCCTTTACTCCACTCTCAAGTCTCCTGCCAGGGACTCTTCCTGCCCACAGGAAAGAGAAGTCAGCACACGCAGAAGCACAGTTCCTAGGGACAGAACATAGAGAGAGTACATGCCGGGCCTGGGAGGCTGCCCAATACACACACACACACACACACACACACACACACACACACAGTTTTATACAACTCTCAGACACAGAGTCTCTTGGTGCCCTTCATTGCAGTTATGAGCAACCTATAGCAGCCCTAATGGGCTCTTTGCCACAAGTGGGGGACGGGGGCTGTCATCATTATTAAAGGCACACGTGTTACATATAGACAGCATTTCTCCAGGGAGTGGTACAGAAGAACAGCCTGGGATGATGAATAATAAATTATTTCACAAGAAACCATGGTGTAGGCAGGGCAGAGACCTAAGGTATCTCATGCACTTGCGTGTGCTAAACAAGTACTGGTTGTGTTTAATCAAACAACACATTTTCAAAAGGGTAGCAGACACATTCACTATCATTGTGCCCGTGAGGTTTTGTTTTGTTCTGTTCTGTTTGTTTGTTTTTGTGAACTCGACACAAACTAGGGTCATCCGGGAAGAGAGAACCTCAGCTGTTGAAACACCTCCATCAGATTGCTTATGGGCAACTTATCAATTAGTGATTGAGTAGAATAGCCCAGTCCCCTGAGGACAGCGCCACCCACAGGCAGGTGGTCCTGAACAATACAGAAAAGCAAGGTGGGCGAGCCAGGAAGCAGCGTCCCTCCACGGTCTCTGCTTAAGCTTCTGCCAGCAGGTTCCTGCCTTGAGTTCCTGCTTTCCCTTCATGACGGGCAGTAAGCTGGAAGATGAAATAAACCCTCTCCTCCCCAAGCTGCTTTTGGTCAGTATTTTATCACGGCCAGAGAAAGCAAATGAATACATTCATGTACATTAACTATAACGTGTGTGTGAGCATGTGCTGTAGGAACCTGTGTGTGCCCAGTGTACCTCCCGCACAGTGGTTGTGGAGGACAGAGGCTGGTGTTCTGTTACTCTCTACCTTGTCTGTGAAAGGAGGCCTCTTCTTCACTGTGCCTGGAGTTGCCATTTTAGGCTACCCTGGACGGAACTACTTGAGATCTGCATGCCTCACACATATATGCCAAGTGCTGGGTTCACGGGCACACGCTGCTACATCCAGCTTCTATTGTTGCTGGGATCCGAACTCAGGTCCCCATCTTACACAGCAAGCTCTTTGCCCACTGAGCCATCTCCTCCTGGCTTAATCACTTTTTTTTTCTCCCTAGCTTTTCAACATCATCATTTTCCTTTCAGAAATAGCATCCGATATGAGTCGATGCTGTTAAATTCCTAAGCTCAGTGCTACTAAAAGGATGGTCCAGCCAACATGTGTGAAAACCATTTAGCTGATAGGATGGCAATGTCTTTCTAAAACAAGCTTACATGTTTTCACATCTCCATCTATGAAGGTGATTGAACTATTCCTTTATAACATGTGTGTAAAATCAATAATACATATTATTAAAAGTCTATCACTTTACCAATTCCTTTGTGCACTTCACATGCATTATTATCATTTAATTTATTTTGTAAGAAAATATATTTTATAGTTGCATTTGATAAGTTTCACAAGTTCTTGATAACATAACTAAGTTCTGATGACAAAAAATTTCATTGTTTGGGGACAAAATTTATATACAATAAACTATGTTTGTTATCTTTATGATGAAAGACTATTTGCCTGTATAATTTTTACTTTTCCCATTTGTTTATTTTTTTATTCTAAGTCATTATGCTTAGCATTGTGACATATTATGTAGTGGGTTCTTTTAAGGTAAGTATTTTACTCTAAAATATTTAAGTTTTCTCACTACGAGCTACATTATATCCCCAGGCATATTTTATTTTATGATTTAATCAAGAGTGTCCTGGATATGACCAAATTGCTAATGTGCTCTGGAGTGTCATCAGTCTACAGCAGAGCTGACGAGCCAGGCATGGGGCCAGCGCCAGGCCCAAGCAAGGGGACAAGCAGGGTGGCCCGAAAGGCAGAAGTACTTCGTCTGGAAGAGCGCAGGTACTGCTGAGCTAGAGCAGCCGCAGCTGGCAGACACACAGATGGGTCCCAGCCCTTTGCTTCTGCTCAGGAGGCCTCGTGCGGAAATCTCTCAAAGGAAGAAACAGAGTCCAAGTTTGCAAAACAACATTAGACAAGCGGGGCGGGGGGGGGGGTGGGGGTAAGAAAAGCAGGCCAAGTCTGGATCAGAAAATCCCCAAGCGGGGAGCTGATGGTAATCAAAAGTATTGGGAGGTGCTCAGAGAGATTCACACCATTGCTGTGGCCGAACACCTTCCAAGGAGCAGTTTCTCTTGCAACCTGCTTAACCTGCTTACACTCTATACCCCTCTGTTGAAACCTACTTTAGTTCTTAGCATGGCTGTGGCTCTTCTGTCACTTTGGAATATCAGAAGCCATTTTGTCTCCAAGACTCCAGTTTGATTATAAGGTAAAATTAAGCCCAAGTCCTCAGGCGCCCCAAGTGCCTGAGACCAGGATACAATTCAACAGCTCAATACTTGCTGCTTAGAATAAAACAATAGATGATAAATGCATGTTCTGCTTGAGTTAATGATAAATGTATGTTCTATTAGAGTTAAGACCACAACATCCTGCTATGTTCCTTTCTCCCAGAATGATGGGGAACTGGAAAGTCCCCAAGCCTATATATATATCCTAGCCAATCAGCTTAAAATGCTTTGCCTAGCTACCTAGATACAATATACTTGGAAATGCTTTAACTAGTCATATATATACTTGCCTTAGAAGTAGACCAGCATCATAGTATGGCCCCCGGAGCCTAGATCATCTTCACCGTTCATTAAACTTCCATCGATCGGAATCTTTTATTCAAGTAGTCAGGGTGTGGCTATTTCTGAACCCATAACATTTTGAAAAGTGGGGAGGGGATTGTTGGGGATTATTAGGGGAGGGGATTATAGTCCCAGTAGTGTATTTCCCAGCATGATTGGAAAGGGGATGGTAGCTGAGGCAACAGCTGGGCTTGCCACGTTGCATCAGAAGATCGTCTGCCACCACAGGACAAACAGGAAGTGAGCGGAGATGGGTTTTAAATCCTCAAGGCTTGCCCCCAGTGACCTGCTTCCTCCTAAAGAGTTTACAGCCATCCTAAACAGCACCATCGGTTAGGGACAAAGTGTTCAAGCACAGAAGCCTATGGGGGACATTTTGCATTCAAACAGCAGCACCCCTGGTTTTCTCTGGACCACACACAGAGCTGACATGGAGGGACAAGGGACACACACCCAAGACCTAATCCACACTGTTGGATCCAGTCAGAAAAAAGACGGCTGAATTTGAAGATGCTGCCAACCTCAGACAGAGTAAACTTAAAGACCCCAAAAGGGGCAGTGCTTCTCCATACTCCGACAGAAAGGAGGAGGAGGCACAGCCCACAGACCCAGTGCAGACACACACTGAGCCTATCTACAATAGCCCACCCTTTCCCTTCGTTCCAAGTCCACATTCACGGGGAAACTCCTGACCAAAGTGTTCAGTCCCTTAGGGAAGCTGCCAGGAAAAATCACGTGCATTAGTGACCAACATCTCGGCCAAAAGAAGTTTTAGGATTTCTATCACAAAATAAATTATTTTGATTTACACATCAGTCTCAATACCCCGGCTGGTGGGAGTCTGCCCATAAGAGCTAGATTTGCACCCATGTATACTTAGCATTTTAAATGTTCAAAACCTCAAACCTGAGGGCCTGATCTGGGACAGTGGAGATTCTCCTGAGGGAAAATGTCATCTTCTGTGCCATCTGAGCATTGGCGGAGCCAGCCTTGCATGATAAGACTTCGCTCTGGCCACAAGCCATCTCTCAGACAAATAACAGTATTGAGTGGCATGTGCCAACTCACTTCCAATGCCTCACATTGTAAAACAGTGTGAAACCTAGAAAGCTGGAACAAATTATTGTCTCAGGCCAGTTCTGTGTTGCAGGAAGGGACCTGGGGTGTGTGAACTGCTCATACACAATCACCACAATGGGCAGCAGACTGCGCCGCTCCGGAAAAGCTCAGTTTGGTTTTCTGGGCAGCTCTGGCAACGGTTTCCTCAGGGTCCCTCTGGGATACATCTGAAATGTCACCATTTCTTAACAACATAAAACTCTGTACACCAAAACTCAGATAGCATTCTGGTCATCATCAAAAAACCCACAGCAGATGATGACATTTCAAGAATCAAGAAATAGAACTGAAGGACCAAACTAGACCATAGAAGAGACTCTGGTTTCTCTGAAATAACTTTCAGAATTAGAATTTAATTACAGTCGGAAAGATGCTTGAAGTACACATGGGCAAGAAGTAGAAACAAAACACTTTATTAAAACTATTCAGAGATGAGGATAGAGAGATAACTCAATAGTTAAGAGCACTGGCTGTTCTTCCAAAGGATCAGGGTTCAATTCCCAGCACCTACACCTATGGCAGCTCACAACTGTCCATAATCCAGCTCCAAGTGATTTGATTCCCTCACACAGACATTCGTGCAGGCAAAACATCAGTGAACACAGAATGAAAATAAGTAGATCATTTTACAAGGAAGAAGAACAGATTCACAGGCTGGGGAGATGGCTCAGTGAGTGAGCCAAGGGCCTGAGTTTGATCCACACCCATGTAGAAAGGCAGTAGTGACATGTGCCTAGAATCCAGGCACTGGTCATAACCTATAACTGTAAATAGGACTTTCTGTCATAATGCCAAGTAGCCATCACTGCCAGTAAGCCACACAGCCCCAGGGGGAGGCCACTGACACTCTACAGTGATCACTGCTACTGAGCTGTAGTGCTTGGTAGGTTGAACATAGTCAATGTCCTCTTGGCTTATGATAGTCATAATGGATGATGGCTTTATCAGAATGTAACCCACCATAAACATAGGAGCAGCTATGTTACTGATGGTCATTAGATTATTTCTACTCTAGTATTACCTTAGTCACTATAATAAAAAATTAAAATCATTGATGTTTCTACATTTCTGTAAGACATAATTAGTTCATATCAACAGCATAGAAGTCTCAAGAATATCTCAGTTCAATGAACACAAATTATGCACCACTGTGAACCAAGCAACAAGTGGCCAGCCTTGGTGGAGCTTACAAGGTAGTCACAACAGAGAGAACCATAAGCTGGGCCAACCCCCCATCTCATGTCACACTCCCAGCCAAACCATGAATTTCATTCTATCATCTGTCATTTCACCAGTACGGATTCACCCTCCACGCTTGTTTCCTGCTTCTACACAAGGAAACCTGGGTTGTACGGAGTACGTCACTGAGCTGAACAGGCTGTATTCTTTGTAGCTTTGAACACGCCAGGACTAATTTTAAAAACTTGTTGATATTTAATAAATATTGTTCTATCCTGGCATTTCTTAGGTATTAACACAAAAAGTTCAATATTTCAAAGTAAACGTAGATCTCAATTTTTTGAACTTTTTCCTCCAAAATCACTACCAAATCTTCATTCTGTGACACTACAGAACCTGTTAAATAATATAATATTTTGTTAATTCTTAGATAATTTCATACAATATATCCTGATCATATTTACCATGACTCCTTTCTCCACCTTCTCCCAGACTACCGCACACACTTTTGCATCCTCATTTTATATATGTGTGTGTGTGTGTGTGTGTGTGTATGTGTATGTGTATATGTATATGTATATATATATATATATATATGAGAAGTATCTTCACACTGTCCTAAATGGCACTCCTATACATGTAAGTCTTCAATCATTTAGTGTTTCTTGCATATGTATCATGTACACAAGCAAGCCCTGAGCACACAGGATGAGGCAATAGCTCCATATCAAAATTTGTTCTGTCTACAAAGAAAACTGATGAGAATGAGAATTATAGTGAAAACACACCCTTTCTTCCTGGAAGCCAGACAAAGGCTTCTTACTCACTCTAATACCGTCCTGTTAAAAGAGTTTAAAGGAAAATGGTATTTGATGCTGAGTTTCAAAAGGCAACAGGCAATAAACAGAGAAAGAGAGAACAGAGCAGAGCTTCCAGTGAAGAAGTGCTTAAGAGGGACTGATATGATTCAAAAACACGCAGGCTAGGTGACATGAAGGTGAAGCGAGATGCATTCTGAGGATACAAACCCTATTGAGTTCACTGAGCACTGTACAAGAAGGGAAAGCCGGCCAAACCCAGACGAAAAACAAACAAACAAACAAACAAGAAACAGCAAAAACTCAAAAGACTGATGATTGCAAATCCTAGACCAGCCTGGGCTTCAAGGCAAGTTCTTTGGCAGTGAGCTAAACACCATGACTCTGTCTCAAGCACACAACAGAAAAACAATAAAAAGTGGTTAATTGCAGGTATGTATGTATGTAGTATGATTATAGACACACTTGAAGCATGAAAAGAAAGGCACAGAAATTGTTTCAAATGTTAAAAATTAAAATACCTAGAAATGAAAAATGCCACTGTTTAGACATTCTGGGCAACATATATTAGTTTTCTTCTTGTTGTGGGAAAACACATGACAAAAGCACATGGATGGAAGAATTTACTTTGGCTCACAGTTCAGGGGCACAATCGATCATGGTGGGAAAGGCAGGGCAGCAAGAGTTTGAGACAGCGGATCACATGACATCCACAGTCAGGAAGCAGAGAGCAATTAATCCTGAAACTCTACTTGCTTTCTGCTTTTATTCAGTCCAGCCCATGAGGGACGCTACCCACACTCAGGGTTGGTCTTTCCACCACTGTTAGCCTAATCTAGAAACTCTCTCACAAACATGTGTATAGTTCTGCCTTCTAGGTGATCCTGTATCTTACCAAGGTATCAGCTGATACTAATCATCACAATGTAGGTTTGACACTCCTTCCAGGTGCTCTGGGCATACCTGAGGAATAACTCTATAATCAGTTCCAATGGGAGGAAGTAAAGAACATGAAAAAGAAAACTATTCAAACAGATAATGGTTGAGAATTGCCAAAATTAGTAAAAGCAAGAGTTTATATGTCCTTATCACTGTTTTATTGCTGTGAAGAAACACCATGATAAAGACAACTCTTAAAAAGGAAAGCACTTAATTAAGGACTTGCTTACCATTTCAAAGGTTAGTCCATTGTCATCATAGTGTGGGCTGCATTGCAGCAAGCAGGCAGACATAGTAATGAAGAAGTAACTAAGCTCTCATTTAATCTGAAAGTTGCAGGCAGAAAGACTGGGCCTGGCATGGGCTTTCAAAACATCAAAACTTGGCTTTTAGTGACATACTTCCTCCAGCAGGGCCATACATACTAATCCTTCCCAAAGAGTTCTCCTAACTGGGAACAAAACATTCAAACAGATAAGTTTATGGTGGCCAGGCTCATTCAAATCGCCACACATTGCAACCTACTTACAAGATGCCCTCTTCCCACTATTCTCCAACTCCTTGAGAACCCCAACTCTAGATGTGGACAGGATCCTCTTAGCTCTTTCCTGAATCCTCCTCTCAACCTTTTCTTCTAGTCCACCGCTATTCCTGTCACCCAAAGACCTGAAAAAAGCACTCTCAACCAGGCAACCTACAGTACTACACTTTTCTAAGATCCAGAAATGACAAAAGAAAACAAGGAATAGAATATACACAATGAGAAATTGTCTAGATCTAAGTACTTGAAATCACCTCAATCATCATCATTTTAGATGTCTAGACACCAGCACAAAAACAGTCAATTATAAGTAATATGATATGCTTCCACAAGAATCCAAGTACCTTACTACTGTAGACCCTGAGAAATGAACTATAGCCAAAGCATGAGGCAAAAGCTTCAAAATAGCAACTATGAACATGTTCAAGAGGATATAATAAATACCTTAATAAAGTCTGTGAAACAAACAAACAAACAATGGAATAAAGTAATGAAAACAATTCAAGGCATGAAAGTAGAAATAAAACCACTAAAGAAAACCAAAGTTGCAAAATATATAGATATAGATATATCGGAAATGAAAATTTTACAAACTCAAACAGTAACCCCACCAAGAGGCAAGCCTCACCAACAGAATACAAGAGATGGAAGAGAGAATCTCAGGTGTTGAAGGCAAGGTAGAAGAAAGGTATAGCTAAGTCAAAGAAGCTGTTAAAATTAAAAACAATCCTGGTACAAAACATCCAGAAAATCTGGGGCACTATGAAAAGCTCAAGTCTATGAATAATAAGAATAGAGGAAAGGGGCGAGGGGAAAGCATGTAAAAGGAACAGAAGATACTTTCAACAAAAATCATAGCAGAAAATTTCCCCAACCTAAAGAAGGAAATGCCTATCAAAGTACAAGAAGCATACAAAACACCAAGTACAGTGGGCCAGAAAATAAATTCCCTACAACACACAATAACTAACATATTAAATGTACAAACAGAGAAATAATATTAAAAGCTGCAAGGGAAAAAAAACCAGACAAATATACAAAGGCAGACCCATTAAAATAACACCTCACTTCTCAATGGAGATTCAGAAAGCCAGAATTGCTTAGACAGATATTCTACAAACTCTGAGAGACCATAGATGCCAGCTCACACTACTATACCAAGCAAAGCTACTAATCACAATAGACGGAGAAATTCCACAATAAAACCAAACTTAAGCAATATCTATCTACCAATCAAGCACAACAAAAGGCACTAGAAGAAACACTTTGACACACAAGGAATAATAATCCCAGACCAACAAATTAGAAGAGGAAGAAAAATCCACACTGTAACACAAAATAACAGGAATAAATAACCACTGCTCAGTGAACACTCTCAACATTAATGATCTCAATCTCCACACACACCCCAAAAAAGCATAGACTAATAGGTTGAATTTGAAAACAGGATCCATCCTTCTGTCATATCTAATCAAGGATAGACGTTCCATTAGGGTAAAGAACTGAAAAAGAGATTCCACACAAATGGACCTAAGAAAGAAGCCAGTGTACCCATTTTAATATCTGACAAAAAGACTTCAAGCCAAAACTAAACAGAAGAGATAAAGAACATTACATTCTCATCAAATGAAAAATCCTCTAAGAGAAACATTGCAATTCTTAACATCTGTGCACCAAACAAAAGGGCACCCTTGTTCATAAAAGAAACAACTACAGTTTATACCACATGTTGGCCCTCAGAGACTGATCGGTAATAGGAGACTCCATGCTCACCAATACATAGTCATCTAAACAAAAACTAAAGGAACATGCCAGAGCTAACTTATGTAATAAACCAAATGGACCTAACAGATATTTACAGAATATGTTACCCAAACACAAAAGAATATACCTTCTCAGTGGCTCAACTTCCTTTAAAATTGACCACAAACTTGTACACAAAGCAAGTCTCTCAACAGATACAACGATATTCAAATAACTCCCTGAATCCTATCTAACCACAGTGGATTAAAGCTGAATATCAACAACAACAACAACAAAAAGTATGTAAGCTCATGGAAACTGAACAATTCATGTCAGGACAGAAATTAAGAAAATAAAAACTTATCAGAACTGAGTAAAAATCAGAACACAACATACCAAAACTTATGAGACATAATAAAGAGGCAAGCTTATAACTTTAAGTGCCTTTTCTTTTTTTTGACACACAGTTTTTCTGTGTAGCCTTGGCTATTCTGGAATTACTTTGTAGACCAGGCTGGCCTTGAACTCATAGAGATCTGACTGCCTCTGCCTCTGCCTCTGCCTGCGCACTACCATGGCCCAGCTTAAGTGCCTACACTTTAAAAAAAAAATGGAAAGATCTCATAGCAGCAACTTAAGAGCACAGCCATAAGTTTTAATAAAAAGAAGAAATAATACCCAAAAAGAGTGGACAGTAAGAACTAATCAAACTCAGGGCTGAAATCAATAAAATAGAAACAAGCAAAACATAACATAACTACAAAGAATCAATGAAAAAAAGAGTTGGTTCTAGCCAGGTGCTAGAGCAAGCCTGTAATCCCAGCACTCAGGGAGGCAGAGGCAGGCAAATTTCTGTAAATTCAAGGACAGCCTGGTCTACAAAGCAAGTCCAGGACAGCCAATGTTACATAGAGAAACCATGTCTTAAAAAACCAAAAAAAGAAGAAGAAAAGAAAGAAAAGAAAAAAAAAAGTTGTTTTCTTTGAAAATGTCCATAAGATTGATGAATCCTTAGCCAGATTAACTAAAATACTGGGGAAATTAAAAGAATGATAGAATAATAGGGACCTATTTTAAAGACCTATACTTACTCCATGAAACTAGAAAACCCAAAAGAAAAGGATAGAAATATCTTGATATATACCACCTACCAAAGCTAAATCAAGATCAGATGAGAAATTTAAACAATCCCATAGTCTCTAGTGAAATAAAAGCAGCAATTAATGCCCTCCCCCAACCAAAACAGAAAGTTCAGGGGAAGACAGATTTAGTGCAGAATTCTACCAGGACTTCAAAGAAAAAATAATGCCAATACTTCTAAAATTATTCTGCAAAATGGAAACTGAAGGAATGTTGCCTATTTTTTCTTTACAAGGCTACAATTTCCCAATTTCACACCAGCCAAAAAAATGGGAGGAGGGAGCATACACACTCACACTACCACCACCAATATCAAAATTACAGGAATTAATCATTGGTCATTAATATCTTTCAACATCAATGCACCCAATTCCCCAATAAAAAGACACAGGTTAACACAGAGGATAAAAAACTGGATCCATCATTCTGCTGTATAAAAGAAACACATCTCAGCAGCAAAGATAGACATCACCTCAGCATAAAGGGGTTGAAAAAGGTATTCCAAGCAAACATACCCAAGAAACAAGCAGGAGTAGCTATTCTAATATTTAATAGAATAGACAAGTAAAAGTAATCAAAAAAGATGGGGAAGGGCACTACATACACATCAAAGGAAAAATCCACCAAGATGATGTCTCAATTCTGCACCTCTATTCCCCAAATGCAAGGACACCCACATATGTAAAGGAAACATTACAAAAGCTTAAATCACATATCAGTCCCCACATATTAATAGTGGGGGGCTTTAAGACCCCACTCTCACCAATAGATAGATAGATGAAACAGAAACCAAACAGAGAAAAAATAAAATTAACTGAGTGGCATAATGAATCAAATGGACTTAACAGATATCGCCAGAACATTTCACCCAAACACAAAAGAATGTACCTTCTTCTCAGCATGATATGGATCCTTCTCCAAAATTTACCATATACTCTGTGACAGTGCAAGTGTCAACAGGTTAAAATAACCCCTTGCATCTTATCATGTGATCATGGGTTAAAGCTGGACCTCAACAACAGAAACAACAGAAAGCCTACAAACTCATGGAAACCAAACAACTCTCTACTCAATGACCACTGGGTCAGAGATGAAATAAAGAAAAATTAAAGACTTTCTAGAATTCAAAGAAAATGAAGTCACAACATAACCGAACTTATGGAACAATAAAAACAATGCTAAGAGGAAAGTTCATAGCACTAAGTACCTTCATAAAAGATATTAGAGAAATTACATACTAGCAACTTAACAGCTCATCTGAAGGCTCTAGAACAAAAAGAAGCTAGTACATAAAAAAGGAGTAGACTGCAGAATATAATCAAACCCAGGGCTGAAATCAATAAATTAGAAACAAAGAAAATGATACAAAGAATCAACAACACCAAGAGCTGGTTCTTTGAGAAAATCAACAAGATAGACAAATCCTTAGCCAAATTAACTAAAAGGCAGAGAGAAACTATCCAAATCAGCAAAATCAGAAATGAAAAGGGGGACATAAAGATAGACACTGAGGAAATCCAAACAAACTTTAGGTCTTACTTCAAAAGCCTATATGCAACAAAATTTGAAAATCTAAATGAAATGGACAGTTTTCTTGATAGAATCCATTTATCAAAGTTAAATCAAGATCAGGTAAATAAATTAAATAGTCCTATATCCCCCAAAGAAATAAAAACAGTCATCCAAAGTCTCCCTTCCAAAAAAAAAGGCCCAAGGCCAGATGGTTTCAGCACAGAATTTTACCATAACTTCAAAGAAAAGCTATCTCCAATTCTCTTCAAACTATTCCACAAAATAGAAACAGAAGGAACACTGCCAAACTTATTTTATGAGGCCATAGTCACCCTAATACCTAAATCACACAAGGACACAACAAAGAAAGAGAATTTCAGATCAATTGCATGTATTGATGCAAAAATACTTAATAAAATACACACAAACAGAAACCAAGAACACATCAAAAATATAATCCAACATGATCAAGTAGGCTTCATGTCAGGGATTCAGGGATGGTTCAACATACTAAAATCTATCAATCTAATCTACCATATAAACAAACTGAACAACAAAAATCAAATGATCATCTCATCAGATGCTAAAAACATCTGAAAAAAAATCCAACACCCCTTTATGTTTAAAGTTGTGGAGAGATCAGGGTTACAAGGCACACATATAAACACAATAAAGGCAATATACAGCAAATCAGTAGCCAACATCAAGTTAAACAAAGAGAAACTCAAAGCAGTTCCACTGAAATCAGGGACAAGTCAAGGCTGCCCACTCTCTGCATATCTCTTTACTATAGAAGTCCTAGGTAGAGCAAAAAAAATACTAAAGGGATCAAGGGAATTCTCATTGGAAAGGAAGAAGTCAAAGTATTGTTATTTGCAGACGATATGATAGTATACATGACTGACCCCCCAAAATTCTACTAGAGAACTCCTACTGCTGATAAACACCTTCAGCAAAGTGGCTGGATAAAAAATTAACAACAATAACAACAAAAATACAGTTCTACTGTATACAAATGATAAACAGGCTGAGAGAGAAACTAGGAAAACAACATTCTTCACAATAGCCACTAAAAGCATAAAATATATTGGTGTAACTAACCAAGCAAATAAAAGGTCTGTATGACAAGAACTGCAAGTCTCTGAAGAAAGAAATTGAAAAAGCTATCAGAAAATGGAAAGATCCCCCATGCTCATGGATAGGTAGGATAATCATAGTAAAAAAAATGGCCATCTTACCAAAAGCAATCTACAGATTCAATGTAATTCCTGTCAAAATACCAACACAATTCTTTACAGACCTTGAAAGAATAATTCTCAACAACATATGGAAAAACAAAAAGCAGGATAGCTAAAACAATCCTGTAAAATAAAAGAGCTTCTAAAGGTATCACCATCCCTGATTTCAAGCTGTACTACAGAGTAATCGTAATAAAAACTACATGGTATTAGCATAAAACTAGACAGGTTGATAAACTGAATCAAATCAAAGACTAAGTAATAAACCCACACATCTACAGACACTTGATTTTTGACAAGCTAAAACTATATGATGGAAAAAATGGTGCTGGCTAACTGGATGTCCACATATAGAAAAATGCAAATAGATCCATATTTATCATCATGCACAAGACTCAAGTCCAAGTGGATCAAAGACCTCAACATAAAACCAGATACACTAAATCTAATAGAAAAGTGGGGAATAGCCTTGAATATACTGATACAGGTGACAGATTCTTAAACATAACACCAAGAGCTCAGGCAGTAATATCAATAATTAATAAATGGGACCTCATGAAACTGAAAAGCTTCTAGAAGGCAAAGGACACTGTCAATAGGACAAAATAGTGGCCTCCAAATGGAAAAGATCTTCACCAACTTTATATCCAACAGAGGGCTAATATCCAAAACATATAGAAAACAAGAAATTAAACACCAACAAACCAAATAATCCAATTAAAAATGGGGTACAGAGCTGTCGTGGGCTGCGTCAAAGCTGCTTTGGCGGCTGTTTGTCATTCAAGTCTCAGCACAGGAAGACAGGCTTTTTCCAGGCCTTCCCTTGGAGACAGGGAAGGATTTGCAAGTCCATTCACCTTTTGTTTAGTGACAGCAGGTGGGAGAGCTTGTTTGAAATCTCAACTCTGCCTCACTTCCTTGTAAAAATTAACCCATTGTGTAAGCTGTTTGTTTAAATAAAGAAGGCTGGCTGGCCTCGTGGCTTTTTGAGGTACAGAGTGTATAGCGGCCAGGAGCCTCTCAGAACATAATATGTGTAGTGTACATTATTAATTTCAATCCTCACTCCCGACTCAGAACCCCATCTGCTCTGCTGGCGGGCTCCAGCACAAAGCTAAACAGAATTCTTAACAGAGGAATCTCCAGTGGTCAAGAAGCACTTAAAGAAATGTTCAGGGGCAGCCTTACCAGGCCACAGAAGAAGACAATGCAGCCATTCCTGATGACACCTGATAGGCCAGGGTCAGATGGAAGTGGAGGAGGACCTCCCCTATCAGTGGACTTGGGGAGGGGAATGGGAGGAATAAGAAGGAGCAAGGATGAGATTGGGAGCAGATGATGGAAGTGATTACAGCTGGGATAAAAAGTGAATAAATTGTAATAAATAAAAAAATAAAAGAAAAAAGAAAGAACGCTCAAAAAAAAAAAAGAAAGAAAGAAAATTTCAACATTCTTGGCCATCTGAGAAATGCAAATCAAACAACCCTGAGATTCCATCTTACACTCATCAGAATGGTGACAACATAAAACTCAAGTGACAGCACATGCTGGCCAGTATGTGGAGAAGGGGAACCCTCATGCATTGCTGGTGGGAATGAAAACTTGTCCAACCATTGTGAAAAATCAATCTGGTGGTTTCTCAGGAAATTGGGAACAGATCTACGTCAAGATCCAACTATACCACTCCTGAGAATATACCAAAGAGATGCTATACCATACTTCAAGACACTTGCTCAACTGTGTTCAAAGGAGCATTATTCACAATAGACAGTGATTGGAAACAACCTAGATGTCCTTCAAATGAAGAATGGATGAGGAAAATATGGCACATTTACACAATGAAATACTACTCAGCTGTTAAAAGCAAAGACATTATGCAATTTGTAGGCAAATGAAAGGAACTTGAAAACAACATCCTAAGTGAGGTAACCCAGACCCAGAAAGATACATGTGGTATATACTTATTTGTAAGTGGATATTAGCCACAAAGTACAAGATAATCGTGCTACAATCCATAGACCCAAAGAAGCTAAGTAACAAGGAGGGCCCAAGGGAAGATGCTTGAATCTCACTCAGGATGGGTTATAAACAGACATCAGAAGTAGATGGGGGGAGGGAACAGGGTGGGAGAGGGTAAGAGGAGGGGAGGAAGGGTAGAGATCAGATGTAGATCAGATGTGGGAAGAGTAGGAGTGAGAGGTGAGAGGGCTGGGAGAGAGAAGGAAAACCAAGGGCAGGGACATCTTTGGAACAAGCTGTAGACCTGTGACAGGGTAGGCTCCTGGAAGGATATGAGATTAACGCTACCTGAGACTCCTAGCAGCAGGGGACATGGAGATTGTAGAAGACAGCTTATAGCCAGTCAGGACTTCCAGTGGAGGGAAGGGGACACCAACCCACCCATAAAACCTCTCACCCAAAATTTACCCTGTGTACAAGATGTTCAAGGATAAAAATGGAGCAGAGATTGAGCAAATGGCTAACCAAAGACTGGCCCAACCTGAGAACCAACCCCTGACACTATTAGTGATCCTGTACTATGCCTGCAGACAGGAGCCTAGCATAACTGTTCTTTGAGAGGCTCCACCCAGGAACAGACCTAAACAGATGTTGAGACCCACAGCCGAACATTAGGCAGAACTCAGGAAGTTTTATGGAAGAGTGGAGGGAATATCAAAGGACCCAGAGGGACAAGAACTCCACAAGAATGCCAGCGGAGTAAACTAAGGTAGGCTCATGGGGGTTTACAGAGACTGAAGCACCAAGCAAAGACTGTGCCTAGTCCCCCAACACATCTGAAACTGATGGGCAGTTTGCTTGGTCATTATATTGGTCCCCTAACAGTAATAGTAGGGGGCTGTCTGTGACTGTTGCCTGCCTTTGGACCCCTTTTCCCTAGCTAGGCTGCCTTGTCTGGCCTCAGTGGGAGGAGATGTGCTCAGTCCTGCTGCAGCTTGAGGTGCCAGGGTGGGTTGGGGGCCTCCCGTCCTCTGAGAAGAAGGAGAAGGGGGAATAGGAGAGTAGGGAGTGAGGGTGGGACTTGGAGGAGAGGAGGGAGGGGGCAGGGATCAGGCTGTAAAGTGACTAAATAAATAAATAAAATTGTGTGTTCGGGGTGGGAGTGATTCCCTCCTAAGATGGATCCACACAGGAGCTAGATCCCATTTTAACCACACAAAATTACTTACCTGGAGGTCAGCAGCTGGGTGACCCCTTGAAACAGAATCTATTGCTAACCACTAAGCTGCCTTAGGGGACTGACAGTCCACCCCCAGAAAGGGAGCACACACGGGCCTGACAAGTCCAGAGTGGCAGTTTGGTGAACAGGAGGGCCAGACACTGGTGGGCCGAAGGTACAGGCAACAGGAGGCAGGCTCTAGCTGGGCAGTACATAAGGAAAGATAGTTTCATCCCCAGTGTCTGGACCACATCTAACCAACTAAACCTTAGCCTGGCATTTGATAGCGCTGAGCCTGAAGCCACTGGGTGGAGCCACCGATTTGTCACTCACGGCTGTCGGACCTTGAGGTTTTAGAGGTGTGCACCAAACCATGATACCGCAGTGGCTTCTCTCCAGTTAAACAAGAAGCCTCGAAAGCACAAGCTCAGCCTGAACGTCTGTACCGACCTCACTGCTGTGCTTGGTTTCCTACGCTGCGAGCACGCTTGAGAGATAACTTCCAGCTGGAACAATAACCCAGAAGCTACAATTTGGCAGGAGAGCGGTCTTGGAAGGGTGAGAGACTCGGCCTGTGCCACAGAATGCAACTGTAGCCAGCAGAGGCCTGAGGCACAGGCACAAAGGCTGCTATAAAGAAAGCTCAGGCAGACCGCAGACCCTTGACTGACAGACGGGCAGCAGGTGCCTCTCACCGCACCATTCTCTAACAGGTGGGTTCTCCAGTCGAAGCTGCTCCAGAAACACCTCTCTCTCTCTCTCTCTCTCTCTCTCTCTCTCTCTCTCTCTCTCTCTCTCTCTCTCTCTCTCTCTCTCTCTCTCTCTCTCTCTCTCTCTCTCTCTCTCCCTCCCTCCCTCCCTCCCTCTCTCTCTCTCTCCCTTTGATTTTATGATTCCCTCATTTTTTCTCTATATCTAGCAGAATTTTTACTGTATTTTTATAATTCTTTTATTTTTTACCCACCCCTTACATTTATCTAATTTTGGTTTTTATTTTTTGGGTTTTTTCTCTCCATTTGGAGGATATGCTTTTGGTTTGTTGCTGTTTGGTTTTGTTTTTTCTTTTCCCATGGAGTTAGCTTCATCCTTTTGACCCTCCTACATATATATTTTGAGTATGTCTTAATGGCTTTCCTTAAAATATTTTTATGTTTCATTTCTTACTCACCCTGTTGTAGGGCATTTACCAGAGGACTTCTCAGACATGGGTTTAGCCAATAGAAAGTCTTTATTATCTAGCCTGTGACTATACTGGGTGTTCATGATCCCAGTATAGCCCTGAGCCTTTCTCTAGGTGAGCTTTTAAGCAGAAAAAAACGTACTCTAGGTTGACATACTTCAGTTAATAGGAACAGTTAGCCAGCAGCAGAACTACAGAAGCAAAAAAAAAAAAAAAAAAAAGGTTAGTACACTCAGAGACATTCCTAAAACTATTGGCTTTGACGGATCAAGTCTTTGTTTCTGCTAAGTTTTGCAAGACTTCCATCATGGAATTAGTTATGCTAAGGTCTGGGGGCCTGTTACACTTTCTTATAGTTATCTAATTTTGATTTTGAACCTTTTCTGTATCAAAATTTTAGGAACTCTGTTTTCTTTTATCCCCTGTGTTTCTCACCTTTCTCTGTCTCCTTTCACTTATTTTGCCTTGTTTTACCTGTGTTCTGTGGGACAGAGAAGCCATGTGAGTGGAGGAGCCAGCCTGGAGTGAGGTCAAGATTGTGCCAAACCCCCAAAATCTCATCTTGAGACCAGCAGGAGAGACTGCTCCCTTCCTGCCCTGGGCCTGCATGTCCTGGCCCATGGAGTCTTATGACCTTCACCTCTGCAATGCTCATGTAGCCTAGAGTCCAGGTTAGAAGTTAAACTTCCTCTTTCCTTACAAGGCCATGTCCAGCAGGCACCTGGAATTCCTCTTAGTGCAAACAAGGCATCCTAGCACCTTAGCACTGGCCAACGGTGTACCTCACCCCAAATGCCTCTACCCCTCCTCAAAGGTTTAGCTAGCCTTTGTCGTCGTCCCCCCCCCCCGCCTCCATGTAAGCAGCTGATAAATGAAGCCTGTCTCCTGAGAGTCTTTCTCTCACCTTCCATCTCATCACCCCCAGCTGTTCCTGCTCAGCTCTCCCTCTCAGGCCACAGGTCATGTCATGGGTGATCACACGGTAGGGAAGTGGGGAGGTGAAGTGGGAATGACAGTGTTTCCATTTCCTGATGTATCACTTACTCTCCCTGTTGTCCTGACAAAAGCAACTTTAAAAATAATTGTTTTGAAACGCAATGTGACGGTACAGTCCAGCGGAGTGGGGAAGGCACAGCAGTAGGTAGAAGCCTGAGAAAGCTGGACACATTGAATCCGCTAAAGAGGTGCTAATCAGCACTTCTCTTTTTCCTTTTCATCAGTACAGTCGCCCCAGCCCATGAAAGGGTGCTGTCCATAGTTAGGGTATAACTTCCCTCCTCAACTAACATAATCTAGATAATTGATAACAGGAGTGACCAGCGGCTTGTTTCCTAGGTGACTCTAGTTCCTGTCAATGCGACAATCAATATTAATCATCATACCTGTCTCCTTCTTTCATCTCATTCACTTGTGAGGTCCTCACTAACCTTAAAGGATTTTTAACTTTGGGCCAGGCACAGCGGGGAGTGAGCAAGTAGGTGGTGGAATGATGAAAGAAGAAGAGGAGAACCTGAGCAGTTTGGTGAAACTAGAGACATGAGGGTAGTTGCTGTTCTTGCTCCTTGGAAAATGATGTATCACACTGCCCATCAATAGAGCGAGTACCAGAGGCAAGTGCCGGCAGGCCTGGGCCTTCTTTCTTTGAGAGAGCCAACCACTGAGTGACTCCCAGAGCTGCATCCTAGCCCAGGAAAATGAGCAGGAGGACCTGCAGAGTAAAGACCCACAGCTGACTGGACATGTCCTGCTCATCACTGGCATCTCTGCTAATCTCTCCAGTTGTTTGTGATGGCTCAACCATGAGCCTAGACGACTCTACGTTAAATTATGGTTTTACTATGCTGTGTTTAACTTTGGCCAGAGATTCATTTCCCTTGAAATGTTAGGGTTGGACAAATATTTAACCATCCTGACTTTAAAAGGAAGACGTCATTGCTGGAGCAGCACGTGCGGGCTCCACTGCAATGAGCAAATATGGGATGGAGAGAAAGAGAAGGGGGCCAGTTTGTGTGCTGTGAAAAGAAGGAGAACTAGAGACAGGAGGGTGGTGAGAAACCACCTGGTGGAAGGAGTCTGCCACCTGCTGTGTCAAGGGCCATGTGTGAGCAGCAGGGGTCTGTGTTGGTGTCCTTGGCCCAGCTTACCACTAAAGGCCATTTGGAAGGTCCTGTGCTCAGCTGCCGCCTGGGGCCATGTAAATGCCCAAGAGCTGAGCAGAGCTGGCCCTGCCCCTTGCCAGCTGCTGCAGACAGAAGTGCTGACTGCACCCCTCCCCTGGGCAAATCGGGAGAGCTGTCCCTGGTGGTTAGAGTGCAGGATTGCTGCAGGCAGACCAACTCAGCGACCACCCAAGCCCTGACCCAGGACTTCGAATTAGGCCACTCAAACATCTACCCCATCTAGGAACTGCTGGAGCGCATGAAGGGGCGGGTCCTGCAGAACCAAAGCTGTGGGACCTCCATGACACAGGGCAACACAGGACATCAGAGAGGAGTCCCAGTGAGGATCCAGTATTGAATGTGCAGCAGAATCCTGATGAGACCTGACAGACTAAGATCAGAGGGAAGGGGAGGAAGACCTCCCTTTTCAGTGGACTGGGAGAAGGACACGGGTGGGGAAGAGGGAGGGTGGGATTGGGAGGGGAGAAGGGAGGAAGGTACAGGGGGGATACAAAGTGAATAAACTGTAATTAACAAAAATAAAAAAATAATAAAAACAGAAACAAACAAAAAAGAAAGTGTAGCAGAAGCCAGAGGCCTTGAACCAGGACAATGACTCACTGCGATGAACATTTGCAAATGAAGCTGTTTAGACCAAAGGGAATTCTCTGTGTCACACTATGAATCACTGCACCTTCCACAGAAAGACTGTTTGTTTCTGGTTTTTAGGGGGTTGCAAGAATGGAGAACAGCTATGGAGACAAATGGGATTGGGGTGCATGATGTGAAATTCAATCAATAAAAAAAGGTTAAAAGTAATTTTTAACTTCATTGCAGTCCAGTTTCTACTTATATGGCCATTGATGATATATCTGAGAGATGTAATTGATTTTAAATCTATGTCTTAATTAGCTTCAATTACCACCCTACCTTTGAAAAATAGATGTCACTGCTGATTCAGCATGTGAGGGCACCACGACAATGAGCAAGTATGTGATGGAGAGATGGGAGAGAAAGAGAAGGGGACACAAACCTGGACATACTTGGGAAGAGGGAGTCTCAATTGAGTAATCTCCTTCATAAGATTGGCTTGGGAGTATATTTGTGAGGGATTTTTCTTTTTTAATACTTTATTTTTATTTTACGTGCATTGGTGTTTAGCCTACTTGTATGTCTGTGTAAGAGTGTCAGATCTGGGAGTTACAGACAGTTGTGAGCTGCCATGTGGGTGCTGGGAGTTGAACCGGGGTCCTCTGGAAGAACAGTCAGTACTCTTAACCACTGAGCCATCTCTCCAGCCCTGTGGAGGACCCAGCTCAGCCCACTGTGGGCAGTCCTATACCTAAACAGGTTGCCCAGAGCTGTCTAATACAGGAAGGTGAGCAAGCCAGAGGAAGTAGCCAGGAGGCAGCGTTTCTCTGTGCTCTCTGCTCAAAGCTCCTGCCTGGGCTTTCCTCGATGAGGGCCTATGTTCTGTACACCAAATAAGTGTAATTCATCACATAAATAGACGTCAGGGCAGAAATGACAGAATCATCTCATTTGAGACAGAAAATGCATTTGACAATGTTCAGCATCCATCCATTATAAAATCGTTAAAGAAAGTAGGGAAGGAAGGAGCATGCCTCCGCACCAAAAAGGCTGTAAGTCATGTTCCTGTCCTCTTATTTCATTCCCTCACCACAAAAGCCAAAGCCCTGCTTTTTGCTTAGAGTAACTTAAACCTGCTTCTATTATTTGAAAGTGAGGGAATCCTCAGGAATAACAAGAGACCCTGTGGGAGGCACAGAACACATCTTTATGAAAGCTGTCGCGTGTACTTTACAAACAATTCCAATGTGGGCACGTTTTAAGCTTTGTCGTGCATATGGGACTGAGTCAGTTATCACCAGGAAAATGTTCACCAAATTGTATTGTGCTTAAATGTTCCTAAAATAGAGTATTTGGGGTCCAGCTCCCAAAGTTTGAAGCAACACTGGCTGCTGAGTCATGTTGAACTGAATTGGCTTCTTGCCTCCCATGGATTGTTACTCTGCTGGCCATGCGAAATCACATGAGACTCCTGCAAGATCCATCCCAGGGCTGGAGCTGTTCTCTTTTCTCACGGTCTCCATTTTGAGACTTTCACCTCTACAAGGCTGATGATCTTAGTTATAAACTCAGATGACCTGAAAAGACTGAAGAAGCAAACAGGTCATTAATTAGACCACCAGCTCATTCTGGCTGAGTTTATAACAATCTATTTCCATTAGGAAATTAGAATTTCCTCTAAAAGTGTGGATTCATTTTTGTCCCATGCTGCCTTCAGAACGGGTTAGATATGGGTGTGTCAGTGCTAGAGCCCTTGTCCGACATGTCTGAGGCCCTAGGTTCAGTGAGCAGCAAAAAGAAAAAGGTGGAGCTTGGTTGGCCAGAATGAACATCTTTAGTCCTGTACAGCACAGAATTTAGTCCAGCTCCTAAGTGCCCTCCTGAGTGAGTCTACCAGCTTCAGACCTAGATTTCAGTAGCCATACTCCTCAGAAAACTGGACCAAAAGGAAGCCATCCATCCAGGATGTTCATTGGCGAGATGAAAGTGTGACAGTGTGGCTCACAGAGATACACAGCCTCAACAAGCTACATGAGGAGAAGGAAACAGCAGATGCCTCCAAAACCACCCAGGACAGACAGAAGCCCTCATTTCTTGCATCAGAAAGAGTTCCATTGTTCAAGGCTGTAAAGCAAAACCAGATATTTGAACAGGAAGATCGCCTAATTAAAACCTGTTTGCCCACAACTAAAGCACATTAGATCTTTAAGTGTGGGATCCTAAATTTAAAACAGTTTAGCAAGAAACATTTTTACGTACAATGTTTATACCTTTGCTTATAGAGATCACACAAGTTTTCTGCCACACTGAGGAGCAAAAGAATTCTGTGCTTACCTGGGCAGTGCGAAAGTGGAAGAGTGCCATTGCACAGAACCCGTGCAGCAGCATAATGCAAATTTATGTGTCTTTAGAAGGAATGCATCTCTCAGGAACTTATTTCAAGGACTATCTGGAGAGAACTTCATTCACACAGGCACTCAGCTCAGAAAGCAACTAAAACAAAAATAAGTGAGGAATTCCTGGTCACTGTCCAGAAGAGCTCAGCACCTGTTTGCCCCCAAGTGTGGCAGAAAATTTGTGTGATCTCCACAACGTATAAAAGCTTTGTGTATAAATTTGTGTTTCCTGCTAAATAGTTTTGGTTTGAAAATTATACATTTAAAGATCTAATGCGCTTCAGTTGTTGGAGTAGAGAGGGGTTTGAATAGATACTCATGAAATTGGGGAATAATTGTTAGGTCCAGGAATCACAGAAGAAAAACCTGAGTAAACGCAAGAAGCATTTATTCTGTAGAAATTTCCAGCATGCAGAGACCATGCCATGGAATGGCGACCCTGAAGTGAACATGCAGGTTCAATTTAAAGACACTTAGGGGATTTCCCAGTGTGGTCAGATAATCTTTAGGTTGATTGATGCTGATCTAGGGGATAAAGGAAAACTCATGATTGGTTCTACAGTTGGGGGACTTCATGGAGTGTCCAGGTAGCAAAATGTACCCAGGTAACAAAGAGTATACAGGTAACAAAGAATCATTTTGACTAGCTGAACAAAGCATGTCTAACTGACCTTTAATTTCATTGGTCAAGTGCTTTTTACTAAATTATTGTATCTGGTTTTCAGGGAGGTTATTCAGTTATTGTAACTGGTTTCCAGGGGTTGTAGCTTCCTGTTCTGAGAAACAGAAACTCAGGCCTGCTCAGTCTGAAGCTAGTTTTGAAGCCTGTCATGGAGTCAGACTGGCTTATTAAAAATCATTCCCCTCATGATGACACACAGACACTGAAGCATTAAGTAATGGCCTTTCTGAGGCTTGGGGTGCAGCGGTAGAGTGATTGCCTGGAGTGAAGCTGGATGAAGCTTAGAGGTTGAGCATTTGTCTGATACACCCAAGGTGCTAAGTCGGTTCCATCACTTCTTCTCAGAATAGAAAAGAAAAAGTAAAAATAAACGGAATAAATATTTGTATATTTTAATGACAAAATTAAATTTTTAGCTGTTTTAAAACATTGCCTAGGTGGGAGTGCTCACCTTTAAGCCCAGCACTCAGGAGGCAGAATCAGGTGAATCTCTGTGCATTTGAGGCCAGCCTGGTCTAAACTTTCAGGCCTGCCAGGGTTCCTGTCTCAAAATAAATGCATGCAATCATGTGTATATTGTCTATAAATATTATATAATTATACAAACATATAATTTTGAAATTTAACCACAAGTATATATGAACTTTCAAAATTACATTTATCTTCTTCCTCTGACAAATATCAATTACGATGTTGAATCTGACCAGTTATGTTGATGGCAAGAGACAGTTTGGTCATGTTTGTAGGTGTTACCTCAAAAGTCCTTATACCATACCATTTTCCCATGCACTATGAGCATTTGGTGCAAATGAAGTCTATAGAATTCAGATCTCTCAGACATCTGTGAGCCTTCTGCTATTGCTATAGTTAAAGTGTATGTTGTAGATTTAAAATACATCCGGAGAACCAGGCCTTCAAGTTTTCATCCTTTGTCACTGTGCTGTTCAGTAGGTCACATATCTTTTATGTTGCTCATTTCAGGAAACATTGTAATGTCCCCTGAGTTAGCAATGGAATGACACCCTGCCCATCTGTTCTTGTTTCTCTTGACTGTAAGTCCCCTGCTGTGTCGCCAAGACAACACTACCTGCTATGACACAACGAAGAGTGGTTACTCCTCCACTATCCTTCCAATATCAAATGCACAATTGGATTTCAAATTCTGGTTGTTTATCTTTTAGTTTGGGCTATTCTTTAGGAGCTACCTGCCTGGTGAGACAGCATGCATTTGTAGGTGGCATCTTTCCACTCTTTCCTTAGCCAAGAGCTTATTCCCACACATAGGAAGCAAGATATTTGGGCCACTACTATCCCATTTAGCATGCTAACCAACTAAGCCTCCCACAAAGCATCAAGAAATGCTGGTCACAGGGAAATGCCAGCGTAAGCATTTCTAGGACTTAGAAGGAAGAACAAGCAAAGCATGGTCTCACAGCCCTGTAATCCCAGCACTCAGGAGGCAGAGGCAGGAAGAGCATAAATCCATGACCAACCTGAGCTTCAGAGCAAAAGGTCAGGTGAGATGGATCAGTGGGTAAAGGCACTTGCCACCAGGCCTAATTATAATGTGAGTTAAAACCCACCTGATGAAAGCAGGCACTCAACTCCCTCAAGTTGTCTTTGTATCTCTATGCACATACTGGCCACACACATCCACACACATGCAAATAAATAATTTTTTAAAATGTTTAAATAGGAGCAACATTTCTCTCAACCAGACTTGTTTACTGAGACTGGTCAAGTTAAGCATCTTCTACTGGGACACATGTTAGGAAGAATAAGGAGATTGTTGAGAGTGGGAGGTGGGCAAAAGAGGGTAATGGTAGGTAAATATGATCAAAGTAACTGTACACATGTTGTGAAAATGTCATGATAAAGCACATTATTGTGTGCAATTAATACATGTTTGAAAAAACATCCAAAAGAAAAATCTTTCTACTTTCCAAGTGTTATTTCAATGTTGAGTCTGTAACTAAGAGAATTATGCCTCACAGGGCTGCACTGGTCAGCTTGCAAACACCAAGAAGCCAAGTCCACGCTGCCTTCCAGCACCTCCCACAGGAGAAGAGCAAAATGGGACATTCTGATCTCTTTGCTCCAGTTTCAAGAGAGTGGCGGCCTGCTGAGCTGAAGGCTGCTGTTTCCTATCAAAGTGGCTGAAACATCAGCGGAGAGGGGCAAACAGAGAGTAAGAGCCAGGGCAAGGGAGTTTGCTGTGAGACCACATCTTCTGCAGCACCTGTGCGATCTCCACAACATGGCTGCCTAACCAAGACCTGGGCAATGATAAAATCAATGGATGTCCCAGTGCTAATAGGGGAAATTTCACAGGCCCCAGACCTAGATGAAGAGCTATAAACAATTATCAACTACCGAGAGAAGGAGACAATCTTCCCTACGCGTAAGCCCTCTAACTGGTTATCCAAAACCAAGTGCTCAGCCCTAAAGCAACACAGTAAAGGGACTCAGAGGGTTGCATTTGTGTATTTATGTATTCATGTGCATATATACATACACACACACACAAATATGTATGAAACAATAACAAAGAAAAAGAGGCCATTAATTTTAGGTGGGGCATCATGAGAGGAGAGGGAGGGGGAAATGATATATTATGTTTTCATTTTAAAAATTAAGTAATGATAAATGTGAAAACAAATGGCAATGGTGAGTTTCCACACTCCCGACCCTTCACAGTGACCTGTGCCTTGACTGGGGACGTGTGGAGAGTGCGGAGTCATGGGCGATGCTGCAAAAAAAAAAAAAAAACAATTAAATAATTGGAAAACAAAACCTTCAGGGAAGGGTTAAAGGAAAGAAGCTATTTCGCCCAGAGAGGAGAAGGCTGAGGAATGACCTAATTATAGGCTTCAAGTACATGAAGAATTAATCTACAGCAGATGGTGACCAGCTGTTTTCAATTCCCATTGAATACAGTACAAGAGAAAATTGGCTTAGAGGGTAATAGAAAGGATTTGAGGTAGATAAAAGAAGGAATTTACTGGGTTTTGGGGGTCGCAGAGGTTAAGAGGAGATAGGCTCTGCTGCTTAGGGAGGTGACAGCCACTCCTTCCCTGAGGTTTCCTGACTTGGGTTGGTTTGTTCATGTGCACTGAGGGGGAAGCAGCTGGCTTCTGTCATGGAGAAGGCCCCTCTGGGTGTATGGCTGGCTGCTCACTACACCTGTGTCCTCTCCTCGCTTGGACTCTTATGGTTTATTTTCCACGAGTCATTATCACCACACCAAGTGGCACTCGCCAGGTGCCAGAGGTATGCCAAACATAATGAAAGAAAACTACACAGATTCCGCTTTTCGCCTTCACACTTTCGTGTGGCAGCTGTAAGTATCTGCTGAGGGCCCTCTCGACGCCAGACACTGTTTCAGCCATAGAAGGACCCAGGAGATGAGATGTGGCCATCCTCAGCAGCAGGAGATCATGTGTTGTAGAGAGGTCTGGAGAGAACTACGTTACAATCAGTCAGGAAGTCTGAAAACACATACCTGGCCCTTCCTGTCCAGTGATGTGTTAATAGAGCATCTTTCAAATACATTCCCTCAAACCATCATCATCACTTGAAAGTTGAGAGCAAGGCAAGGCCTCATTGTCAGGGGCAAGTGATCAAAGAGCAGGCCACTGAGTTCATGTCAGAGAAGGCCCCTGCTCCCCTTACTCAGGAACCCACATGGAGACTGAGCTGCCTATTGGCTACATCTGAGCAGGGGGTCTATGTCCTCTCCATGCATGGTCCTTGGTTGGTGCATCAGTCTCTGCAGGATCACCTGGGCTCAGATTTCAGGCCACAGAGGAAGAGGATCCAAGCAGTCTTGATGAGACTTGATAAGCTATGGGCAGATGTCAGGGGAGAAGAACTCCCCCTGTCAGTGGACTAGAGGAAGGAGATAGGGGGAAGAAGGAGGGTGGGACTGGGAGGAGTTGAGCGAGGGGGCTAAAATCAGGATATACAATGAACAAATTGTAAATATATATATTTATATATATTATATATATATAATAAAATAAAAAGAAAGTTTTACTCCAAAATGCAATGGTAAACAGATTTCAAATTGCTCACCAGTACGTTTGCACATATACGGTTATATACACAGAACTGAAAGCATTTCATAAGTGAGCGCTATGATTTTTATATTTGGTTTTGTTTTATATTTTTAGCCCTTCCTGAGACCGTTCAAAGAGTTCTAGAAATCCTCGAAGTTTAAACCGCTGCTGTGGAAAGAAAACAACTGGGCTTCCGGCCTCAAAGCCAAGAACTCGTATTTTCCTGCCTCGGTTACAGGGCAGTAGGTACTCTGTGGGTTGATGAAATGAATAAAAGCCACACAGATCCCTTCCTGTATCCTAGCCAGGCACTGAAACGGTGAGAGTCCTACAGGTTTCTCTGCCCTGACCCAAGTAAGAAGGGTAGACATGATGGCACAAAAGCCTTCAAGTGGTCCATGTTTACACTGGATGTGGTGGCATTGGGGAGGCGAAGGCAAGGAGAACCACAAGGTCAAGGCCAGCCCAGGCCACCTAGCAAAGCCTTGTCTCTGTGGTCTTCTGTGTGACATGAATCTATCAAATGGTCAAGGATGAGAACAATTGACTGACAAAGGTCACAGGTAGCAAATAAGATATGCCAATGTCAGAAAGACACCAAGTACAGGGGAGCCTCATGGTATGGTGTTCCAGGGCCAAGGATGTCACTAATTAGGGCAGCGAATGAATGGGTTACATGAGGTCTCACTAGACAAAGCAGCAAAGTTGGCTGCAAACGCCAGCAGGTGCAGACAGTTGGGCGATTGGTGTAAATCAAAAGTCTTCACGCTCAGTATGGAGCAAGTGAAGGGCCTCAAGTCTGTCAGTCGCTTCCACTGAATCTTGCTGGCCAGCCCTGTCACTACCTGGAAAGCCTTTTCCTTAAAACCACGACTGAGAACTGAGCTTTACTTGTAACATGACACAGCAAAGACTAGACGGCAAGGGCAGCCTGGTTACCCCTGTTAGCTGCAGATGAAGAACATGACATTGATTTCCTCCTCCCTGTGAAACGGAGGTGGTGGGACTAATCAGATCCTGGCAGGTATGGCTTGGATTCAAGGCTGGGCTACGCAAGTGCAGGTACAGAGGCGCCTGGTTCCTATGCTTGAAACACATTTGATGGTCAAGGGTGAAAGAACTTTAACTCTATGGAGGCTAAGCAACCCAATGGGAGGAAGTAAGTGAATGTAAACATTCTCTAAATGGAATCAAACCCTCAGACAAACCATGGGTCCCTTCTCTCAGAGAGGCTGTGAAGGTTGGTTTAATGTCAACTTGTCAGACTAGAATTAGCTAAGTAGCAAGCAGAAAATGTACTGACTGTCTGGTTGTCATTGTCCAAAGCCCATTCTAGTAACAGTCCAGATAAAGAGGAGCCATGGCAGAAGGAAGATTCCCCCTTCGCTGCTCAGCTTCCCTCTTGCTGCTGAGTTGACTTACCCTGTTGCTGCCGCCACGGGTTCCCTCCTGACATCAGAACCAGTATTTTCTAGCTCTGGTCATTGACTAAGGACCAGCGACTCTCTGGGAACCTCCTAAATTGTCGACATCAGATTGGGACTGCCCATCACATAGCCATATGGGCTGAGCAATTACCCAGTTGCCACCCTCTCAGATACGAGACACCTAGTTACTATTGCAGCACAAGCTGATGGTGACAGTGTAAGCACACATATGACATATATTTATATACAAATGTAATGAAATATACGTATACACTTCTGTTGTGTTTCCCTGGTTAATATATAGGCCATCAGCCTATAATCACAAAGAACTGAACAGGCTATGATAGAAACACATCCCACATTCTCCTGTGCCTCTAGGTTGCTTCCTCTACCCCCTGGTTTTCAGGGGCTGCAGGGCGCCTTTGCTTCAAGGGGGGTTGAAAGTTCTTAAGCAGTGCTGTCAGCCAGATGACCTGGGAGTGCTGCTGCTGTCTCCCTCGGCCATGTGGAGCTTAGCTGCTATTTTAAGGGCAAAGACGCCACTATACAACTGATTCAACAATAGAATATCAGACAGTAGGAAGTAATTGGACAACTCTGAAGGTGAAGTCCAAGAATGACCCAGGCTGTGACCACTTAACAGAGCAGGGTGCCGCTGAAAGTTGCTCTATAGAGCAAAGATTCGAGGAAGGCTCTGATAAGTGAGACACCATGAGAAAGCTGGTAAGCAGGGGCAGCATCCAGAGTCAGGAAAGTGCTTGGCAAACTGTAGGAACCTAGAGCCAGGTGAACAAGGGAAGAGTGACAGAAAAAGTGAGTTAGTGAGGAGTTATCTGTGTAGGATCTGATGGGCTACGATCAATGCTAAGTTTGGCATTTCACAAGCCATTAGAAACTTCTAAACAGCGCGTGACTGTGGTGTGATGTGTGTGTGTGTGTGTGTTACTTGAGGTTAAACCTAGGACTTCACATATGCTAGATGAGTTCTGCTTGATTTATATCACCAGCCCTGTTTGATTGCTTTCTCCACCCCAGTTTTAATACGGTATCTCACTAGTTTCCCAGTCAATAGGACCGGCAATGATTGAACTTGACAACCTCCTGTCTCAGTCTCCCAAGGCAGCTTGGATCATAGGCCTGGACCACCAACCACAGCTGCCAGTGATGGAAAAAAGTAAACACCTGGCTACCAAGGAGGAGGGCCAAGCTGCTGCATGTGGTGGCAGAACATCTCCCCACAAACAGGAAGGAGAGTCAGAATCTGAACCATCAAGAAAACAGAAATCGGTCCAAGCATCACAAAGACAAAGCATGTGGGGGAGCGGGTGGGTAGAATAAAGGGGAGAAGCAGAAGAGTAGCCTGACAGCAGGTGTCCAGCATGTGGGCCTAAGTGGATGATGACATTATTTATTCATCAAGGTAAGAAACCCAGAGGGAAGGGCTGCTTTGAAGGGAGAGGCATGCTGTTCCCTTGAGTCATATTAAATACGCCCAGGAGGGGGAATCAGTGATTCACGCTTGCAGGTCAGGAAAATCGCCTCTGTGGAAGATGCAGCTGTGAGAACATCAGTGCACTACATCGCTGCAGAGCTGCAGATGCAAAAGCAAAGATTTACCAGGGAAGGCATAGTGAGAGTGGAAAAACCAAACTGCCAATCATAGATGTTAGAAAAACAAAAGGTTCCAGAAGTAGGCGAAGGAAACTGTAAGTAAGAAAATGAGAAGAAATAGAGGCCAGGAGTGGTTGTTCTTATCTGTAACCCTAACATTTGGGAAGCTAGGATAAGAGAACTGTCATGAGTTCACTGCTGGACCGAGTGACACTGAGACCCTGCATAAGAATAAAACAGCAAATAAGGGAATGGAAAAACAGAAAAAACAGAAGTCACCAGAGAAAGGAGAGGCTAGACTTGGCAGTAGTAGCAAGTTGCAAAAATTGAGGCCTCCTAAGTTGGTCAGAGCTCTCTGAATTTCCCATAGCATGCTGTGTGCTTGCCTGAACGTCCTTCTGTTAAGTGCCAGGAAGTCAGGCATTGAATCTTTTGGTCATCACTGACTATCTGGAGCCCAAGATTATGCCTGATTTTCAATGGCACTAAATAAACAAATGCTCAGTGACAAAATGGATGAGTTACAAAATAGACAGTATTTGTGATCCTTGCATACAAAGTGTGTGCAGCGGAACAGGGCCCCCATTGCTACCACACACAATTAGCTAACACAAGAAAGCAGGAAGTGGAGAAAGCAGGCATGTAGATTTCTTCAGAGAAGGACAATGACTTATACAAAGTACCCTAGTGCTTATGGTCTCTATCTGTGTAGGTCAGGCTTGTCTCAAATGTGAGAGCCTCTTGCCCCTTCGTTCTAAGTGCCCCCTTTTCCCTCTCTTCTTCTCTTAAGGATACAGGAGCACATTTGTCCAACCCATTAGTTAACCCTGTGATATTACTGGCTGAAATTTATCACAAGTAAAGGGTGAAGAATAAATCCCAAGGGAAAGGACACATGGGACAGTGCCCAGAAGGGTTCAAGCACTGACCTTCAACTGTCCTCTCTGGAAGAGCATTATTTCCTCCTGGCCACAGTGTGTGAGAGCAGGCAGAGTTTTGCCTGCAGGGAAGTTCATCAAAGCCAACAATGCCAGTGTGTATAGTGGCTCATATTGCCCACGTGGCTGACCAGTGCTCATGACCAGTACCTTATGTCTCTAGCTCTGCTAGGGACAAAGGTGCTATGCCAGGGTCAAAAGGCCTCACTGTGAAAGTTAGACCCACAGTCAAATTCCCCAGCTCATCACACAGGATATTCAGAGGGCCCATGGATTCTATTCAAGTATAGGTAGACAAAAGTCAGGCGTTTCTTGGATGTATCCACTACTTCCAAAATGTTATGTTGCTGAGGTGTGGAATGATTAAGAAGCTTGGAAAGAGTAAAGCTTATTAAAGTTAGCAAAATTAGTATGGTTACAGAAAATAATGTAGTTAGTATAGGAAACAAAAAGCACCAATAATAAAATGCACTGAGCAATCATGGAAAAGCAACCAGCTGATTTGCAATGGGCAGGTAGATTGCTATATGCCCAAGACTGCTGCTCTGGCTGAATGTGTCTTTGTATGCAGCCAGTGCGTGGTAAGTTGTATTGTCATAGACAAATTATGACCCAATGGCATCTTTAGAGGGACACCCACTGCAGTGCTGGTGAAGCATGAAGTGGCTTGCACAACAAAATACCACTTGCTCTGTAAGAACCTGAACCCTGTAGGTACCCCTATATGTAAGACATGGTGTACTGTTGTACATGTCAGGTTTGCTAACATACATGACTCTCCCACATCATAACAACAGACATTGAGTAAGATTGACAAACATCTCCTAGCTGTCCAAGAGTAATGAATCATCCTAGGCTTTGATTACACAGATGAAAATTATAGGATAACTACTGTCAAAAGACAAAATTGCAGCAATTTGCCATACAGATCTTAATTGGTGTTATTTGGCACTGTAGAATTGGGCAATACTTTATGCCATAAAATAAATGTTCTAATGAGCTGAGAGGATGAAGTTGGCTTTGTAGATGTAAGCTGAGAAAAGCAGAAACATAACAAAAGAGAATTTGGCACTTCCAGCTTGCTTTCCTTGTAAGGGTGGGAGCAGGAGGCTGACAATCACTATGGTTGGCATCTAGCTCCTCCCCCACGCGTCTGTGCATAAGGATGAAAGCAGAGGGTTTCGGGCATTTAGCATGACCTCTCTCCTGACCTCTCGGAGGATCAGGTGACAGCTTAGCTTCAGTTTGATGACTTGGCACTTCAACTGAGTTTTCAGTCTGGTCTGTCAGGGTACAGGAGTATCCATTTCATAAATCTCTACATCTAGCTTGCTCCCAATCAGGCTATGAAGATAGCACATTAAAGCAAAACTTGGAGTTTTTATAATGAAAGCACAGGATTTAATTTAAAAATTTGTTGCTGTGGAGTCAGGCATATTCAGTAAGGTTAGGAAGAGAGTCCACTCTGGTTTCACTCAGCACCAGACACTTCCCCAGCTTTCTGAAGCAAGAGGCAGGCATCAGGGACGGAGCACAGGCTCATTGGAGGATTAAATGAGTGAACAACAAAATCAAAATCTTTTTAGCATCATTACATAGCTAAAGCTAGTCTCAAACTTGCAATCCTCCTGCCTCAGCCTCATGAGTTCTGGGATCATAGGCATGTGATTTAGATATAAGTGGAGTATTTAAAGGCAACTTACATATATGCATATACATAAAACACAAGTAGCAAAAACTCATAATTGAAATGTGGTGACATCTGATTCAGTATCTCTGACTCAACCTTCCCCACTGGACAGTGTTAAGGCTCTGGGCAACTGAGGTTACATGAAACATATGCTGATTTGTGCCTCATCTCCTCCCTTCACACAGAGTTCTTCCATCCTCTAACCCACAACTGAGTTGCATACTCTCATCATTTCTCCACTTTTATTATAACTGTCCAAATTTGCATCAAGCAACAGATCCTAGACCTAGAATTTCTCTCAAACAAGAATTTTAAAAGGCTCTCCTGCCTATATGTGTCTCAAAAAATGTTTTCTGTAGTTGCTATAAGGGATTGTATCAGGTATTATGGCTTTTAGACTATGAAATTAAATATTTTCAGGTTTGATATAGCCTAAGAGGCCATTCTGTATATGCAAAACTGCTTTCACGTGGAAGTATTATGTATTCTAATGTTGGGGAGTAAGAGAGTCAAGAATAGTCTTAGCCTAAGTTTAGTAACAAGAAAAATAATATTTTATATACTTACATATTTTACGTATTCATATATTTTATATAAAGTGTTACTTTATATTTTATGTATTCATATATTTTATATAAAGTTTTAAAACTAATATTATACACATATGTACATAGGAAATGGCAGCACAGTACTTGTCTGCTAACCTTGCATTCTGCCTCAGATGAAGATTAGGGCTAATATCCAGTATATATAAAGAACTCAAGAAGTTAAAAAGCAACAAATCAAGTAATCCAATTTAAAAAAATGGGGTATGGAGCTAAACAGAGAACTCTCTGTAGAGGACTGTAGAATGGCAGAAAAACACTTAAAGAAATGCTCAACATCCTTAGCCATCAGGGAGATGCAAATCAAAACGACCCTGAGATTTCACCTTACACCTGTCAGAATGGCTAAGATCAAAAACTCAAGTGACAACACATGCTGGAGAGGATGTGGAGAAAGAGGAACCCTCCTCCATTGCTGGTGGGAATGTAAACTGGTACAACCACTCTGGTAATCAATTTGGTGTTTTCTTAGGCAATTAAGAATGGTGATTCCTCAAGATCCAACTATACCACTCCTAGGCATATATCCAAAAGATGCTCAAGTACACAACAAGGATATTTGCTCAACTATGTTCGTAGCTGCTTTATTCGTAATAGCCAGAACCTAGAAAGAACCCAGATGCCCCTCAGTTGAGGAATGGATACAGAAATTGTGGTACTTTTACACAATGGAATACTACTCAGCAATTAAAAATGAGGAAATAATGAAATTTGCAGGCAAATGGTGGGACCTGGAAAGGATCATCCTGAGTGAGGTATCCCAAAAGCAGAAAGATGCACATGGTATATACTCACTTATATAGACCTATAAGAAAGGATAAACATACTGAAATCTATACACCTAAAAATGATAAACAAGAAAGAGGACCTGGGGTAAGAGGATTAATCCTCACTTAGAAAGTCAAATTGGATGGATATTGGATGTAGGAGAAAACAAGTAACAGGACAAGAGCCTACCACAGAGGGCCTTGGAAAGACTATACCTAGCAGGGTATCAAAACAAATATTAAGAAACATAACCAACCCTTTGGCAGAATTCAGGGAATCATATGAAAGAAGGGGGAGTATGGAGAGGACAGGAGCTCCACAAGGACCAAATATATCAGGGCACAGGGGTCTTTTATGAGACTCTCTCTCCAACCAAGGACCAAGTATGGTTATAACCTAGAACCCCTGCTTGTATGTAGCAAATGGTAGCTCAATACCCAAGTGGGTACACCAGTAAGGGGAACAGGGACTTTTTGGACATGAACTCAATGGCTGGCTCTTCGACCTCCCCACCCCCCAAAGGGAGGAGCAGCCTTGCTAGGCCACAGAAGAGGACATTGCAGCCATTCCTGAAGAGACCTGATAAGCTAGAGTTAGATGGAAGGGGAAGAGGTCCTCCCCTATCAGTGGACTTGGAAAGGGGCAGGGAGGAGAGGAGGGAGGGAAGGGGGGATAGGAAGGGAATGGGGGAGGGGGCTACGGCTGGGATACAAAGTATATAACCTGTGATTAATATAAAATAAAAATGTTAACATTTTAAAAAATTATATTTAAATGTATTATTAAAAAAACCAATGGGAAGTAAAGATATTTTATTCAAGACCAGCACAACTGTGCTGGTTTATTTTATGTCAAGCCACATAACTTTAGTTAGCTTGATATAAACTAAAGTCATTTGAGAGAAGGGAACCTCAATTTTAAATATTCATCTATAAGATTGGGCTTTGGGAAAGCCTGTAGGGCATTTTCTTTTATTTTTATTTTTATTTATCTGTTCATCTTATATCCCGGTCATAGCCCCCTCCTTCCTTCCCTCCTTGTTGCACCCTCCCTCCGTGTTCTCCCTATCCTCCCTCCCCTACTCCTCAGAGAAGGGGAGTCCCACCCACCCCCAACATATCAAGTCAAATCAGATGTGGAAGGGCCCAGCCCATTGTGGGTGGTTCCATCCCTGAGCTGGTGGTCATGAGTTCTGTTAGAAATCAGGCTACAAGCCCTGTTGAACAAACCAGTAAGCAGCATCCCTCCATGGCCTCTGCGTCAGCTCCTGCCTCCAGGATCCTGCCTTGTTTTGGTTCCTGTCCTGACTTCCTTCTTGATGAATAGTGCTGTTGGAAGTGAAAGCCAAATAAACCCTTTTCCCACCAAGTTGCTTTTTGATCATGGTGTTTCATCAAAGCTAGAAGCCCTAACTAAGACAGCTACAAATGACGCTTAAAGGAGTGATATACACAGAGAAAGGAGACAGATGATTTCAGCCTTCGGACCAGAGCAAAGCATAAGCTTTATGAGACGTCTAAGTTAACAAAGGAGAGCTAGGAAATAATCCATCAGGTCTAGCACAATAAATCAGCAAACCCAAGGATGAATAACGAGAGAAAGAAAAGAACAAATAACAATTCAACAACCTGAAAAACAGCCAACAAACTATAAGAATTATTAAACATCCCTTAAAAACAGCCTTAATGCAGTGCGCATGGTGGCAAAGCCTTTAATCCCCACATCTGGCACACAGAGGCAGCTGGATCCTGGGAGTTTTCAGCCAGCCTGGTCCGTATAGTGAGTTCCAGGCCAGCCAGGCTACATAACAAGAACTTGTCTCAAAAGTATAAACAAACAAGCAGAATCCTTAAGTGGAAACGGCCACTATTCACGCATAAATAGATTCACACTAGCTGACTAGACTAAAAGTCAATTTAACTATTTGTTTTCTCTAAGAAACACACTTCACTAACAAAGACAAATACAGACTGAGAGTCAAAAGGTAGAAGTCAGTCTACCAAGCAAATGGAAGCTGAGAACAAGCTGGTATAGCTATTCTGGTATTTGATAAGTAAAATGCAAACCAAACTTGGTTAAGAGAGATAAAAAAGCAATACATAGTATAAGGGGAATGACTCTGCAGGATGATATAACACTGTGGGGCTGGGAAGATGACCCCGGGGAAAACTCCAGTATACGTATGGAAGCCTCGCATGGCCACGCATGTGCCTTTACCATTGCTGTGGAGACATAGGCAAGGGATTGGAGGGTTGCTAGGGAATGCTGTCCTCTTGCTCAGCTCCCAGTTCAATGAGAGACAGAGAGAAGAAAGCAGAGAGTGATAGAAGATGACACCTGACATCTGCTCTGGATTACACATATGCAGGTACGTGCACCTGTACACATACGCTCATATACGACAGGCGCACACACACACTTACACCGCCCACACGTATGCATATACACATGGGGGGGGGGATCCCGAAAGAGACACAATTTTAAGTACACAAAACCAAATGTTGGGTTCCCAATCTCATAAAATAAACACTGATGGCTATAAAAGATCAGATATATCCTGACACAATAATAACAAATGACTTCAGTACCCAGCTATCATGGTTCAATATGACATCCAAATTAAAAAGAAGAAATTTCAAAAGCTATGAGTTGTAGCAGAGGTCAAGTGGACTTTGACTGACAGCCACAGTATGTCCATTCAACAGATATGGAAGATACACTCTTCTGTTGATGCATTCTTCCATTGAAACTGCCTCTAAGATAAATGGCGTGCTAGACCATAGAGCAAGTATTAACAAATATATAATAATCAAAATAATTTCTGTTTTTTTAAATCAGGTCATAGTGGAATAAACTAGGAGTTGATAACAAGAGAAAGCACAGAAACTGAACAAATCATTAGAAACTGAAAAACACTTTGGAATGACCCAGTGGACCTTTGAAGAAATCAGGAAGAAAAAAAAAAACACTTTTAGAATCAAATTAAAACAAAAGTTTATAAGAACTTTGGAATACAACTAAGGCAGTTCTAAGAGGCAAGTTCATAGGTATGAATACAAAACCACATTTCAAATAAATAACCTAATGATGAACCTCAAAGTAAACACACACACGTACACACACACAAAGTCCAAAACCAGAAAACAGCAAGAAAAATAAGATTGAGGTAGAAATTTATAAAATGGAGACTACAAGAACAATACAAAGAATCAATGAAACAATGACTTGATTCTTTGAAAAAAATAAACAAAACAGGCTAACAAAAAGAAAGTGAGAAAAATTTCAAATTTACACATTTGAGATGAAAAAAATGAATGTTACAACAGATTCCAGTGAAACCCAAAGAATTTTTAGGAAATAACTTTGAAAACACATCCCAAAACAACTGGAAAGCAAGCTGCAGTGAATGAATTCCTTAACTAAATGGACTTCTGAAACTAATTCAAGAACATACAACCAAAAATGAGACTAAAGTAATAACAAAAACTCTCCCTACAAAGAAAAGCCCAAAATTGGACAGATTTGCTAAAGCCTTCAGGAAAAGCTACTGTCAATACTCCTATAACTAAAAGAGAAGGCACACTATCAACTTCATCTTACGAAGCCAGTGAGTCCTGGTACCAAAACCAGAAGAATATATATATATAATTATATATTATATATAATTGTCCTATTATATATATAATAGTATATATATAATAGTATATATATATATATATACACTCTGATTAAAACACATGCAAAGAGGGCTGGAATGGTGGTTCAGTGGTGAAAGAGCAACAGCTGCTCTTTCAAAGGACCTGGTTTCAATTCCAGTACCCACGTGGCAGCTCCCAGCCATCTGTGACTCCTGTCCCAGGGTCCAGTGCCCTCTTCTGGCTTCCATGGGCACTGCATGCATATGGTACACAGGACATACATGCAGGTAAACTCATGCACTTAAAATACAAATAAATATATTTTAAGAATGCAGAAATTCTCAACAAAATACTTGTTGATCAAATTCAAGAATGTTAGGATTTTGGAACAAAACCTGCTTCTGGGTTACATAGAAACTTATGATGTCATCCTGTGTTGCTGGCCAGGTGGCCACACCTGGAAGCGTGGCTGCCTTGCCCCTTAAAGGGACAATCCGACTCTTACCCTCTTGCCCTCTTGGTCTCTTGGTCCTTTCTCTATCGGGGCGCCCCCCCCTTTCCCCTTCTCTCTCTCTCTCTCTTTCTCCCCACCATGTGCTGCTCTCCACCTAATAAACCTCTTTCATATAAGATCTGCTGTGAGCCTCATCCATTCATAGATCGGTCCTAACACTAACATTGGTGCGCTGGCCGGAAAGGGTCTCTCCTGGTTTTGCCAAGACCCCCTTCGGACTTCTTTAATCTAATAGGACCATGAATGGCGGAAACAGATTTGTCCTGCTCTATCCCTAACCATCTCCTCAAACTGTCTACTGTACACGGCACATCTGTCCTGCTGCCAGTGCAGCAGGAAGGTGCCCTCCCAGCTCCTGCCTTGGCGCTACCTGCTGCTCGAACCTGCCCCAGGCCCACCTCGGTGGCCTGAGGCATCCTGCCTCAGTGGCAGCGGCGGCAGCAGTGGCTTGGGCTTGTCCCCTGCCGGTTAGCCGAGCCCTGAGAATTCCCACATTGCTGTGGCGGCAGCTCCGAGCCCAAGACATTCACGCCCTGCTAAAATCAACTTTTAAAAACTTGGCATGCTGCTTTAGGTAAGCATTTACTGGGAACCCTGTGCACATTCAAATGGCTTTAGATTGCACCCCTGCCTCTGGCTCCACGGGCGAGATTTTAAATTTCCCCCGGAAAGCCTGCTGCTAGAGGCTGACTTGCAGATAAGGGTTTCAGCTGCGCAGACTTCCATGACGTGCGCACACAAGAGAGTTTTAAACCTGGCCGGGACAGCTGACCACCGGCAAGCACCTGTATCAGCGTGCCACCGCAGTTGTGCACGCACACTGGCGAGTCGCCGGGTTGAAAAGCCCCGCCAAGTGCCCGCCCCTCCTCTCTAAACTCTTTCCTTCCTGATTTCAGTATACTCTGCTTTTATATTTTAAATGCTTTAAATTCATTCTCTTGTGCTTTATATAATTTTCTCATTGGGTTTATAAGGCTTCCTTAATCATAACTAACTGTTTATTTCATCTTTTAGACTAGACTACAACAACAAGCCTCATTTTAAATTGGTATAAATTTTTATAAAAATTCAAAGTTACGTTTTACTATCTATGATTCAACCCTGCTTCAAAATAAATTTTATATAATAATAAAATTTCAAAATGATAAATATCTATTCAAGTTAAGTTGGTTTAAAATATATATCTAACTGCTTATGTCTCTTTCAGTTCTTAAATTCATTTCTTAAATGTTGCTGTTTCTCCTGCTATGATCGAGATTCACCACTAGGCTTTCTGGCTAATGGCTTTACTATAATAAATTCAAATATAATTTTAGAAATGCTTTATACTGTTCTACTATATTGTTGGTTTTAAACGTATAGCTCAGGGGTTCGTTATTACGTACAAGTTGTTTACCAATATTCTAAATTAAGATCTATTAATTTTAAAAAATATATTTATGTTAAAATTGGATCATTGTGTTGTATCTCTGCTATCAAAAGGTTAAAACGTGCTTGGTCTTGTTTTCTAAAAATGGTGTTATTATTAATCTGTAGTATAGCCTTAGACTATTATAAGCTATAAACTTTTATATACTAAACCAAACAAAAAACTTGTGTGCTCTCACTTTAATGGACTATATTTATAACTTTTAAGGTTCTAACTTAGCAAGGACAAAACCTAAAGTCCTAATATTTAATGGTTAACAAATGCAAGTTAATAGTTATCTCATAGATATCCAAATACATATTTAGAGTCCTACAGATACAAACATGGTCTCACTGCAGTTTCTAATAAACAGCTGATGATGGTCATTCAATCACCATATAGGAGTTGGTAAAGATAATTGAGAGCCTTCCCGACTGGCTCATCCAGAGCAATGGCTATGCTCCGGACCGTAACTGCTGCGATGAGGCTGCTGGCATTCCCGCACAAAAGACAAGAGGTCTGCAGTGCCTCATCTCACGGGGGTACAGCCAAAAGTCAGTTCTGCCAGGTGACTATTTCAAATGCAGCCAAAGGGGACACTGGTCCCACTGCTGTTTCAACATGCCATAGCTGCCTAACAGAAGACTGGCCTCTGGAAGCCAAAATGCTCCCATGCAGGTTTGTCCTCTGTGCCCAGCCATGGAGGTTCAACTAGCACAAGAGCCACAGACACTTCCAGCCTTTTAGCTCTTTGGCCTGGTGGAGGACATATATGGCTCCTTAATTCATTGACCTCCACCACTCTCGCCCAGCCCAGAGTAACAGTACAGGTCTGTTTTGGCCTCACAATGAGGTCCCATGGACATATTGCCAACTTCTGTCTTAGGAAACTTCAGATGCCTTCCGAGTTCTCTTCACATGCAGGAGACCAGGCCTTACGCCTGAGTCCTGGAGCTGCCGTTGTCAGGCCTAGACACAACATGCCTTGTTGCCAGACTCAAGACACAGGCCTGAATGAAACCTGTTACCATCCCTTTAGCTAAAGGACAATAAATGTTCATAGCAGTCTCAACTATGTCCCATGGTAAATAACTAGATACAAAGGCCTAATAATTTTTGAGGGTCTAAAAAAGTATCTTAAGGTTGGTAAAGACAAGTTATACATATCTGAGAGTCTTAAAAATGTGTTTTAAGGTTGGTAAATGCAAGTTATAAAAGTTGCAAGGTCTAAGGTGATTTAAGATATCCTAAATAGGTAAAACTGCTTAATAGTTTCTCCTGTTGCTATGCTACTATTGTATTGACTGTCCAGAGCTTTGATGTTTATCAATATAGCTTTAATTTATTAATCTAACTCTAATACAAAAACATTCCACTATATCATGTACTATTATGGTTCTAAGCTCAAGATTTTAAATCTCCATAATGTGTACTTATATTAAAAGTTAAGATCAAGTGGGTTTCCCTTTTACTTCATGAAAGGCTTCTGCCTTTTCAGAGCTCACCTTAAAGAATGCTTGTGCTGGTAACACAAATATGTATGTCCACTGCTTTATCTACAATATATATTTCAGTGCAGATTACAATTGTGATACTAACATGTCTAAAGTTTTATCTCCTTCTTAAAACTTAAAAGTAATTCTTGTAAGCTGCAGGAAGTCCACTAAATCCACCTCTCAGGTCAATTGAACTCCAGAAAAGTACTGCACTTATTGTCTATCTCAAAAGGTGGGATTTCTCCCCTTTCCCTGCTTTTGGGACTGCCCTTTCCTGGCTACCAGACTACTATTTACTGCATGCAACACTGGCTGGATTGGTGAGATCTACTCATTGGCTAGCCACTACATTGGTGAGTTCACCTCATTTGTCAGCATAAAATGCCTCTCTTGGTAGAGGAAGCTTGACCATTGATCTCTGACAACTTCGTACTATCTTTTGAGATGGAGGGACCCCCCTCAGCCATAGTCTTAACTGCCTACGGCTGACCCTCTCTGCTGACCTCCATTTTTAGGGCCCCACTTTCCCTTGCAGGTGCCTCCCCACTAACACATGGTCTCTTTTCCCTCTCTCACTCGTGGGAAGTCCTAGTGCTAGGTGGACCATCCATTTTCTCGGCCATGCCCGCTGGGCATCTGTGCCCAGTCTCTGGCCAAAAGCTGACGAGCTATTGGACCAGGTAGGATCTCTGGTTTGGGGTCACACCTTGCCTTTGGGATGCCTTTAGAAGGTCACTGAATTCTCTGCCTCCCAATGGGAAATGCCCAGACTCCCGTTCCTCCAAATTCTCCTCTGAGATGTCTTCTGGAGAATTTCAGGTTTCTACACCTAGTGCCTGCTAGCACTAGGGCCTCTAAGTTTATACACTTCTGAAACCAAACCTCGCCTCAATTACAAATCTAGAGCAAAGCCTTTTTAACTACTGCCAGTGATTGGGTAAATGAAGGTCCCCCCAGGTAAATGGAGGTTCCCATGTTCAAGGTGCATTGATTCAAACCTTCCACCTTTGCTTGCTCTCCCAACACTCTTCCAAATGTTTTAAATATACACTTAAAGGATTTTCTCCATAACCTACTTAACTTTATCTTTTGCCTAGGTATATATGTTTCAGTGTCCTGCCAGATACAGATGTTTCCTGTAGCCACAACAGCACCAAAGCAGCTACAAGTGTTCAACTCTCACCTCACAGACTTCCATCAAGCTGGACCTGCACTTTTCCTCCCAGTCATGGATGTTCTCACAGACCCTGGACAGCATCAAAACAGCCTGTTCTTCCTGGACTTGGCCAACATTTCAACCTTTTGACCCCCTACAGCACCCCAGTGTCAGCAGGAAGTAGCCAGAAGAGAATCTACACCTGTTATTCACTTATTATTAACAAAAGGCTGAAATGGTGTGCTTCAGGACCAGGACAAGCAGCTCCAGGTTCTTCCAGCGTTCCTCAGTCCCTACCTGCTGCCTTGCATGGTTGGCAACTCTCTACTGACAACCCTCTACCCTAAATTTTCCAGGGCAGAGGCTCCCCTTACTCTTGACCATGTAATCTGACCATTTTGTTGCTATAATTCTTCTCTCTCTCTTAACCCCTTGCACGACAACCAATAGCTATTTCCAATGAACCTAAACTTATGTACTTTAACTTGCCTTACATGAGAAGCAGCTCAAGTTTGTCATTTTTCAATTATAGAAAAAGGGAGGAATGTTACGATTTTGGAACAAAACCTGCTTCTGGGTTACCTAGCAACTTATGATGTCACCTTGTGTCGCTGGCCAGCTGGCCACACCTGGAAGGCGTGGTTACCTTGCCCCTTAAAGGGACAATCTAACACGTGGTCTGTCTCTTGCCCTCTTGGTCTCTTGATCGGTTCTCTATCGGGGCGCCCCCCTCTTTCCCCTTCTCTCTCTTTCTCCCCATCATGTGCTGTTCTCCACCTAATAAACCTCTTTCATATAAGATCTGCTGTGAGCCTCATCCATTCATTGATCAGGCCTAACAAAGAACACATTAAAAAGATAAAATTGGTATCATCCTAAGGATGTAAAAGGTAAAAATAGCACAACACAGATATAGACTAGGACAGAGATCATGTGATCCTCTCAGTAGATACGAAAATAGCCTCTACTAAAACACAATAACTTCATAATAAAAGCCCTAAGGATATTAGAGAAGAGAGGAGTATGTGTCACACTAATAAGGATGTACCTATATCCAACATAGTATTAAATGGAAAGAAACTGAAAAAAAAAATTGTTCTAATGCAGGAATGAAGCAAGCATTTTCTCATTTAATACAAAGTTCAAGGTCACATCCACAGAGGTAAGACAAGAACTGGTTCTTTGAAGAGGAACAAGATGGATAAACACGTAAACCAATTAACTAAAATAGAGAGGAAACCCAAAATAATAAAATTAGAAACAAAAGGGGAGACTTTATATCAGTAGCCAATGAAACTCAGAAAATTATCAGGACAGTTTAAAAACCTGTGTTCAGTAAAGCTGGAAATATTTTTTTAAATAGATAACTTCATAGGTGCATGTAGCATATCATACTTAAACCAAGATGAAGTTTCTTGACTCTTGGCCAGCAGAAAATGCAACCTACATATCAGGGTGAGGGGTTTTCTCCCCTTCCCACATCTCCTTAAAATTTCCTTTCTATTGTACTTCAAGTACACAATGCAAGGGGTAAGGTAGTATTGCATGCCTGTAATTTTGGCACTGGGGAGCCTACTGCAGGAGAATCACTGCAAGTTCAAGGCTAGTCCGGGCTACTCTAGAGATCAAGCTGTGCCCTGCTCTAGGTATCTCCAGAGCATGCAAACAGTGCTTTCTGGCTGTGTCTTGCCCCGGTTAAGCCCATTTTACAAGCATTGGTTGGTTCTATTTTGAAAGCAAATGTAGAGGTAAAATGACTTTATATCTTCTTTGTGCATGTTAGATACTTGTCCAACGTGAAGCATGGTGCACACACTGGAAAACAATGTGCTCATCATGCAAGCAAAAAGGCGTAACCTGTGAACCTATGCAGTAGGCTGGGAATACATGGACTCATGGTCATATTAAAACCATACCAGAGACCAGATCATGAGAACTTACAGGCACAAATAGCTCAACAGCTCTCATAGACTCCCATAAAAAAATAACCTAACACCATCATGGGGGTGATAGTGAGGGCCCCCACCAACCTGTTCTGAACTATCAGGTGCACATGTCAAGTGACCAACCTTCATTTGGCCTGCAGACTTCAGCTTAGCATGGTCCAAATGTTCAACGCAGCACACTTGATTTGCCCTACTTCCATCTGTCTGCCTTTTCATCCTGACAAACAAGCCCATACCTCTCTTGAATGGTCCACCATCTCTCGGCCTGACACTGGCTCTATGGACCACTTGCACTTCTCCAGCTAGGCTTCTTGATATGTTACCTAACACCACAATGACTCTGCCCTGACTCCAGGAAGGCTTCTTTGAATTCTGAGGTCTTTTTTTTTTTTTTAGCACTTTTGTAAAAATTCTGTAACACACAGACACATTTACATCTTTGTATGTTGATTTGAGAGTTAACATTAGGAATCAAGATAGATGTAAAGAACGCTCAATTGCCAGTAGCCTGAAAGCAAGGGAAATCAAGACTAGTCAACTAAGTCACACCCACCAATGCAGCTTGTGATCAACTGTTAGTTCATAGATTGTGATTTTGTGGAAAGATACATCAAACGTTTGTTTTCAGCCACAACATATTTAACTACAGCTATGTATGGGTACTTCAGCAGCCAGGGATGCACAAGCAAGGCTGACCCTCACACGAAACATACCTCAGAGAGAGAGAGAAAGTTTAATTCATATAAATATGAATGAGCATGGCCTAGGAACTCAGATAACCTGTTCTAGCATGAGATGAGTTTGCCAAGTTCTTATGGGTGCCAAGTCCTAAATCAAGGCAATTCTTAAATATATTAGTGGAAACCTAGAGAGTAGATAGGCTTTGGTAAAGCAGGGAGATTTCTGTGGAGGTGTCAGATGCTATCTGATGACATCCTTTTATTTATCTATTTATTTTTATTTTATATTCTTACTTTTAGAATCTCCATTAAGTAGTCAGAGGTAAGCTGGGCATGGTGATCTATGCCTGTAATCCCAGTACTTGGGAGGCAGAAGCGGGCAGATCTCTGTGAGCTTGAGGCCAGCCTGGTCTACAAAGCAAGTCCTGGACACTCAAGACTACACGGAGAAACCCTGTCTTGAGAAAAATGTCAGGTGTAATTTTAATAGCTCTGCTTTTATATGTTACTTGTCTTTTTTCCCTTGCAGCTTTTAATATCCTTTCTTTGCTCTCTATGTTTAGTGTTTTGATTATGATGTGCCAAAGATACTTTCTTTCCTGGTCCAACCTATTTGGTGTTTTGTATGTTTCTTGTGCCTTAATAGGCACCTCCATCTTTAGGTTAGGGAAATTTTGTTCAAAATATTTTCTGGGACTTTGACTTGGGTTCCTTATCCCTGCTCAATTCCTATTGTTCTTATATTTTGTCTTTTCATGGATGTTTTGTGCCAGACATTTTTTAGATACAACACTTTCTGTGACTGAGGTATTCATTTCTTCTTTCCTGTCTCCGATGTCTGAGATTACCTTTCTCATCTCTTGTATTCTGTTGGTGAGGACTGTCTCTGAGGTTCATGTTTCATTTCGAGATTTCTCTTAGTTTGATTTTTGTTTATTGATTCTATTTCCACTTTTGGGTCTTGAACAGTTTTATACATTTTCTTCCATGATTGTTTGTGTTTTCATAGATTTCTTTAAAGGATTTCTTCATTTCCTCTTTAAGAACCTCTACTATATTCATAAATACTGGAGAGGTTTTTTTTTGTTGTTTATTTGTTTGTTTCGTTGGTTGGTTGGTTGGTTGGTTGGTTGGTTGGTTGGTTGGTTGGTTGGTTTGGTTTGGTTTGGTTTGGTATTTTTGTTTTTTTGATACTGGGTCTCTCTGTATAGCTCTGACTGGTCTGGAACTCATACATAGAACAGGCTAACCTTGAACTCAGAGATCAGCCAGCCTCTGTCTCCCTAGTGCTGGCACTGCCCACATAGAGCTGTTTTAAGGTCTTTTTTTTGTGTGTGTGTTTCAGCTATGTTGTATTCCAGGTAAAATGTGTTTCTAGGTAGTGGGAACTGACGCTTCGGAATGTGGATGGGCTGAGGAGGTCCACAGGAGGCAGAAAAACAGGGTGTTCCACCAGGATCTGCTTAGTTCCCTGGGAATGGGAGCAGATAGTCAGGAGGCCACACAGGGTGGTCTGCTACCAGTCTGGGGGTAAGGCTGAGGGACTGAATTTCAAGGAGAAAAGAGATAGGTGAGGTTCTACAGTTAGCCTACTTGTTTCTCTAGTCATAGCGGCCTGTGGGTTCCTAGAGAAAGCCTACTGGGGTTGGGATCAGGGATAAAGCAGGAAGTTGGGGGACAGGTAGGAGAAGAAGAGCCCTGGAATGGACAGGATTTGGGAGGCTCAGCAGGTAGTCTTTGCTGAGCCTAAGATGAGACTGGGAGAGTGTGTTCAGAGGAGCTGAGGGAGAAGTGGAAATCTGCAGTTAGCCTGGCTGCTTCCCGGCTGGAGAGTAACTTAATTTTCCTTAGGACAGGAGTTATAAACAGTCATGAGCCACCGTGGTGGTGCTGGAAATGGAACCTGGGTCCTCTATAAGGGCAGCTAATACTCTAAACCAGTTAGTACATCCCAAAAGGCTTACCCTTTAAGAAGCAGTTTGTCACAGCTGTGGTAGAGCCTGCCTGTCATCCCAGCGATTGAGAGGCTGAAGCAGGAGGATATAGACCATGACTACTCTGCGCTACATAGACAGATCTATGTCAAAAGCAACCAAACACAAAGAAAGAAGGAGCTGCCATTCCCCCTCACACACCTCTCCTCCCCCCCCCCAATGCATTTGTCAGGAACATTGCTGGGATGTTGTGGTCATTTCATGTGTGTGACAGTTCATTTCATGTGTGTGTTGAAGACTGTTTTTGAACACTGTGTATTCAGATGCTGATTTCTGTGCCCAGAAATATGGTTGCAGTCCTGACTGTGGGCATCGTCATTACTCTTGAAGTATCTCCTGTCTCAGTGTTGTGTAAAAATTGTTCTCCATCATCTCTGATTGGTTAAGAAAGAGATGAACAGCCAATAGCTGAGCAGGAGAGTTGAGGTGGGAATTCCAATCCCAGTGAGGGGTCCCAGATGGAGAGAGAGAGGAAAGGAGGTGGCCATGAAGAGATGGTCACAATGAGGGAATCACCATGAGGACAAAGATGGAGCAGGAGCAGCCAGGGCAAGACTACATGGCAGGTAATAGGGCATGTGGCTGGGACACCGTTCAGACCAGTGTAGACAGGCTGGAATTGATGTCTGTCCAGCTATAGTGCTTCAAAGCTTATTAACAAATATAGTATGTTTCCACGTCATTATTTGGGAGCTGGAGCGGGAATAGGAAAATGTATATATACTGTTATTTTCGCACATGTGTATGCATGTATGGAACCCAGAAGACAACCCCCAGCATCATTTTTCATGTACCAGCACCTTGTTTTTTGAGACAAGGTCTCTTATTGGCCTAGAAAGTGCCAAGTAGGGTGGGCTAGCTGGCCATGGAGCCCAGGACTCAGCCTGTCTCTAACTCCTCCTTGGTGCTGAGGTTGCAAGCTGTATCCCCGATTCCAGCCCTGTTAATGTGAGTTCTGGAGCTACTTCCTGCATCTCAGATGTTTTACCTTTAAAAGACACTGTGGAGACATCTCCTTCTCCCGCCACAACAGCTCTTCACCAAGCTAGTGAACTCATCTTTCTGCCTCTTAGATCAAAGCTGTGCACTTCTTTAGAAAATGCTCTAGACTGGCCAGGCTTTTGTCGTCTGAAGATGCCGGGGAAACGTGCCACACCCATGCTGGTATACACAGGCACGAAGCCCAGGTGCCTTACCTCTCCTTTCAGGGCCAGACAGTTTCATTAAATTCCAACACTAGAGCCCACAGGAGCACACTGGGCAGAGGATGTGTCTACTAGGATTCTTCCCCTAGCCTTCTTGCTTCTCCCCCTTACTTGACACCTTCTCCTCACTGAATCACATGTGCAGGAAATACCATCTATGACTCCGAAATTAGGAACCCCAACCCAAGACATTTGTTGTTCATCACTATTGCAGGCCAGAGGCGAGGGAGTGTTGTTTTGCCCCAAGATTGAGTGTGAGAATATATTCTCCAAACAACAACTCTGTTTGCATCCAATTAACTCTTCTCTCTCTGTCTCTCTCTCTCTGTCTCTCTCTCTCTCTCTCTCTCTCTCTGTGTGTGTGTGTGTGTATGTGTGTCTCCCTCACTCCCTCACCACTCCACTCCTCCCAGCTCAGGCAGCCCCCAACTCTCTATGAACTCAAGGATAACCTTGAACTTTTGATCTAGCTCCCAGGTGCCAAATTGCTGGCAGCAGGCACTTGCCACTGTGAGCTGGGGATCAAATTCTGGAATGAAGGCTCTTGACCGACTGAACTATGTCACCTTAGCAACTTTCTCAGCAGAAGGTGTCCTCTTTTTACCTCAGTTCCCATGAATATCAGAGGGGAGTTCTCAACTCAGCTCTTTTGGATTACTAAGTAACTTTATGCTTAACTAATTTTCCTTTTTTAAAAAAAAATTATCCTCTTTGCAAACAAATTAGGTAGCCAATGTGTTTTGAACTGCATGAAATATCAACAGTCTTTGGCAGAAGAAATCGCAATAGTCCTAACTCTTTCTCTGAGGTCTGCATCAGGTATTGCTGTTTGGGGCCTGCTAGGCTGTCAATCTCTCTTTTCCAATCATAATTCTGGATTTCAGTATCTGAATGTAGGTTATGTGACTCAGGTGCTCTGACTCCATTCTCATGGTGAGGGATAGAGCCTGGCCTAGTCAACAAAGAATCAAACAAAGCATCATAGTGTGCAAGTTGCCAGTGGACTGGAGAACAGGAACACGGAGAGTAAGGTTAGACTGGGAGCTCCAATTAAATTAAAGAGAAAATAACACCTCCACCCCACCTCACTCATACTTTATAATTGTTCCCCAGCTAGCTAGTGCTGCTACTTCAGAAAATTGTAGAACCTTTAGTTGGGGCCTAGATAGCAGAAATAGGTTACTATGGAGGTCAAAGAAAGGGTTAAAGGTTATAGTGTGCCCCCTGGTTCCAGCTAGCTCTCTGCTTCCTTCTCTACTGTGCTGTGAAGAACTTCCATCCAGTGGTCCAGATGCCACAACAGAGGTGCTCTATCTCCCTTTCCTGCTGTGATGAACCAAGAGGACTTAAAACCATGAGAGAAACCAGTCTTCTCTCCTGAAGTGGTTTCAGCCATCTACTCCAGTCCCAGCAGTATACAGGTGACTAAAGAGCTTGTTTTCATGCAACTTCTTTATGCATATCCAGGAAGATGTTCACAACGTCATGCTTAAAGCTGCATGTGTGTTCTTCCATCTTGCTAAACTGTAGACCTGCTGAAGTGTGCTCCTTGAGAAAATAGAAATACATTTGTTCTGGTAAGGTTTGTGTCAACTTGACACAGGTAGAGTTATCTGAGAAGAGGAAACCTCAGATGAAGAAATACCTCTACCAAATGGCTGGTAGGTAGACCTGTGGGGCATTTTTTTTTAAATTAATGACAAGGCAGGGCCCAGCCCACTGTGGGTAGTATCCAGGGTAGGTATCCTGGAGTATGTAAGAAAGCAGGATGGCCCTTTCTAACAAGAGACAGAAATGTGGTGAATCTGGATGGGAAAAAGAGGTGAGGAGGAGCTGAGAGGAGTAGAGGCGGGGGCTGGGGGGACCACCATAATCAGGAAATATTGCATGAAAAGAATCTATTTTCAACAAAGAAAAATGCTTAGTTTAGTGTTTAATTTCATTCTCGTTTGCTTTAGCTCATTTTTTAACTTCAAATAAATTACTCACCTTTAAAAAAAAAAAGAAAAGAAGGAAGGAAACAAGCAAGCAAGGAAGCAAGCAAGCAGACTGAGCAAGCCATGGGGAGAAAGCCAATAAGCCACATTCCTCCATAACCCATGTTCCGATTCCTGCCTCTAGGGTCCTGCCTCTAGTTCCTACCCTGACTTCATTTGATGATAGGTTGTCACCAGCCAAATAAACCTTTTCTTCCCCAAGTTGATCTCTTTTGGTATTTAATTACAGCATTAGAAAGCAGAATGGAGCACAGTTATAATTAATTTTATAGTGTTCAATCTCTAACGGTCATCTTCTGAGGGAAGGCCGACCACTGACAGACTATGGGATAGGGGTGAGAACCTAAGCTAAGCGTGTGTTCAGGACGACAAAAGGACTATGTCACTATCAGCTGTAAAGTGAGGTGGCTACCTGAGGGTATGGGAATAGCTTGGAGTGGAGCACTTATGCATGTTCAAGGTTCTGGCTTTGATCACAGGGAGAGGGGTGGTTACTGCATGGAGTCTCACTGTGTGGCGAAATTTCCACACACTGTACTGATCAGCCTACAAACTGTGTGATTTGTGTTTTGTGGTTGATTTGTTTTATTCTCTGCTCACAAAGTCTCTGCATTGATTTGTTGCCCACCCCCATCCCGGCTTGGCTTGCTTGTTTGAGACAGTCTCAGGCACCCAAGGCTGACTTTGAGCAACTCTGATTCTTCTGCCTTCACCTCCCATGTGCAAGGATGATAGTGAGTATCACCTTGCTGACTCCCTTAGTTTCCAATAGGCTAAAAGGAAAGTTACACAGCCTCATCACATTTAAGATTTGGGGCTAGAGAGATGACCCAGTGGTTAAGAGCAGTGGGTATTCTTCCGGGGGTCCTGAATTCAATTCTCAGTCCCTACAGGGCAGCTCACAATATAATGGGATGTGATGCCCTCTTCTACTGTGCAGATGGACATGTACATAAAACACCCACATACATTAAATAAATAAATATTTTAAGGAAAAAAATGATTGAAAAATAAAGGTTACTGTGGCTTCTCTTCCCCAGGATGAAATGAAAGAATGTATCCAGAGCACTAAGACCAATGCTCAGCTCACAGCAACTAGCTAATAAATGGAAACTAAAAGAGTCGTTGATTAACCTGAGCATGTGGCACACACCTATAATCCCAGCAGTCAAAAGGCTGAGATAGGAGGATTAGGTATTCTAGACATGCTTGAGATATATGACAAGAAGCTGTATCAAAAGTACAAATTCATTTAAAAACAAGTGTTAACAAACTCAACATCAGCTTAAGGAAATGATAACTAAATTTCACGCATTCAAGAAGCCACCAGTCCAGCCAATTTCAGGGGCTGTTACCATGCCCTTGACACTGGGTGTCTCCCTACTCCTTAGCTTAGCTTTTCAGTCTTAGGCAGGCTTTTTCCACTGGCTCAGCAGCTGCAGCTCACTTTCTATAACAGAGTGAGATCATTCATGGTTTGTCTTCCTCACAGCTCAAAGAAAAATCTTGGGTTAGAGTCATATTGGGCCTCCTTGGCTCACATGCTCATCCCCCACATCCTTCAGTATGGCAGTGTGATGATGTGAATGAGACTGGTCCCCACAGACTCAACGCTTGATCCCCAGTCAGTGGAACTGGTTGAAAAGGATTGGGAGGTGTAGCTTTGTTGGAGCAGGCATGTCACGGAGGATGAGCGTTGAGGTTTCAAAATACACACTAGGCACAGTCTTCTCCCACCTCTCTGCCTGTTGGTGCTGTGAAGCTCTCAGCTACGGCTCCAGCACCTGTCTGCTTCTCACCATGATGATCGTGGACTGTCTAACAGTGGTTCTCATCCTGTGGGTTGCAGCCCCTTTGGAAGTTAAACAACCCTTCCACAGAGGTCACCTAAGACTATAAGAAAACACAGATATCTATACAACAATCATAACACCAGAAAATTACAGTTATGAAATAGCAACAAAATTAATTTATGGTTGGGGACACTACAATGTGAGGAATTGTATGAAAGGGTGCCAGGATTAGGAAGGCTGAGAACCACTGCTTCAAACAGTAAGCAAGCCCTCGGTTAAACCCTTTCTATTCTAAGATTTGCCTTGGTGGTGCTATCTCTTCACAGCAAACTAGGATAGCCAGAAAAAAAATGAATATGGTGCTTTGATGAACTAGCCCTAAGCCTGTCACAGGCTCCTAGAGTAGATACATCATCAGGAAGGGGAGTTTAGTTGAAGAACATATGGGTCCTGTTACCATAAGGGAATAGATTCCGGATAAAGTCACACATGTCAACTTGTCATTGACTATGATGTCATGGCTCTTTTTTTAAGACTGTATTTTTAATTATGTTTACGTGCTAGGGGGTGATATATGTGTATCTGTGTGCCTATGGAGTCCAAAAAAAAAAAGTGTTGAATACCTTAGAGCCAGAGTTACAGGTTGATGTAAGTGCTGGCAACTGAACTCAGTCCTCTGCAAGAACAGAACATGCTCTTGACCACTGAGCCATTGCTTCAGCGCCATGACTTGGTTCTTACATGACGCCCAAGAGCTAATATGTTGAAGGCTTGGTCTCAAGTGTAACAGTCTTCACAGGTGGGGCTTTAGTGAAGTGTTAGGGTCCCGAGCCTCTGACACCCATGACTGAATTCATTCACTTGTGGATTCATCACTTACAAGGCTCCTGGGAGGTGGTAGAAACATCAGGATGTTGGACCTAATTAGAGGAAGTTGGTGATTGTATGTGTGCTATTGAAGAGCATACTTTGTCCCCACTTCCTGCATCTCCCATTCCCTTTCCTGCACCCCGACTGTCGGGACATAAGCAACCCCCTTCTTCCATGTCTCTGCCCCATAGAGTTCTGTGTCAACAACAGAACCCAGTGACTGTGGACGGAAATCTTGATCAAGATAACTCCTTCCTTCTCTAAGCTGATTCTCCCACGTGTTTTGTCGCAGCAGTGGAGAGCTTGCCAGCACACTGGGCACCTTTTTCTTGGGGAATATCATGAGATCAAGAGTTTACTTGGCCCCATCCAGTGGCGCTTTCCTTATGTGTGGGTGATACAGCCTGGTGCCGAAGGCTGATGTTGGTTAGGTCATCAGGATTTCTAACACCATGAGAAAGAAGCTATAGAGGGAATCAGGATAAAACTAGAGAATTCAGGGGGCTGTGTTGTCCTCGGTACCCCAGCTAACACCTACCACCCCCCCCTGTGGAGCTCTGGAGAACAGCGTTTGAGATGGGAATAGGGTCTTGGGAAAGTTGGGTGTCCCTTACTGAGACCAGTCAAAAGAGACTGATCTCACCCACAGTGGGGTTGGAATATAAGTCCCTCATTACTTATGAAAACTTGGTCCACACACCAGAGACCATCACTGGAATACAAAGGCGATGTTATGGCAACAAGGCTTTCTCCCAGTCTTCCCAAATGTAGAGGACACAGCCCTTTAAACAATAAATGTATAATATTTTCCTCATGAGTTAAAATGATTGGTTGAAATCAGAATAGTTTTGGAGAGGGAGGGATGATTCTGTTTTGAGACACTTTTTCATACTGTATCTATCCTAAGCTGACCTGGAACTCACTATGTAGCCCAAGTTGGCCTGGAACTCACTATCCTGCCTGCTGGGGTGACAGGCATGAGCCACCAACTGCCAGATAAATTACAATGATAACTTAAGGACATTTAAAAATTTTTTGCCCCCAGAGCCCAAACTTCTGGCTGGGGCTCTGCCTAGAGGCAGGCTCTGCAGCTGTCTCCTGTGGGAATTCTGAGTCAGTCATCGATGGCATCTGTCAGGACCCAGGGCAAATTTCAAGGAGATAAAAACAAGCTGAGAGTGCCTACAATCTGGAGCTATTTATGATTCCTGAGGCTGAAGTAATAGCATATCCTAAGGGATTATGGGTAGAGACTTGTCAGGCTGGCAGCTTGTCTCTGTTGATTAATAGGCTGTTTAGACAGAGAAGGAGCTTAATCTTTTCCACACTGGTCTGGTACCCATAATTCACCTTCTGATTTTAATAGGAAAGTCAGGCACCTTGGCAGGACAGGGGTGAAGGTGGGACAGTGATTCCCCTAACTCAGGATGGCAGCAGACACACAAGGGTAAAATTAAGAATGTTTTCTTTCACCTTCCAGGCTGGTCATGACTCATGATTCACACAGACTGGCAAGGAAAGATCACTGAGCATAATAAAACAGAAAGAAGTGGGCAGACCTCAAAGGAAATGAACTCACAGGAGTAGAGTGTGAGTGACGTCACCACAAGCTGAATCCATCTGAAGCAGTGCTTGGTCAGTGATGATCCCTGAAGACCTAGCATGAATAATTTCAAAGGCCTGGGGCCCGCGCACCAATCTGTGGGTCAGGCAGTGTTAGGGACAGACTGAACAATGGAGGTGATAATGATTCACCAGATGACTCACCAGGCCTGTGACTCTGAAGTTCCACCAACATATTTTTATTTTCCAGAGCCTTGTTTGTGCTGTGTTCATGTTCTGCTACAAACATATGCTCCTTCCTAGTCCTTGCATCTTACTTCACTGTATGTGAGTACATGTTTGTGTGTACGCACATATGTGTGCTGGTTTGTGAGTAGGAATGTGCACATGTGCATATGGAGAGGTCCAGTGTTGGAGGACTTTTTCAGTCACATGTCACTTGTTTCACTGAGCTTGACAGTTACTACTAAGAAACCCTTGGGGTCTTCCTGTCTCCAGACTCCAGGCAGCTGGGTTTACTTGGAGGAAAGGAAAAGGGAAAGAAGGAGAATGGATGAGAAGGAAAAGAGAAGCGTGGTGAGAAGCGGGAGGGTAAGGTATATTTGCCAGTGTCCTATATATATAGGATCTGTTAGAATGCCTTACAGGCTGGGGTCCAGCTAGTACAGCAATGCCTGTCTACCAGTGGGAAAAAATCCAAGAATCCAGTAGTTGCTCAGTCCACAAGGCCGAATGTCTCAACTGGTCTTCAGTATATGCCAGAATCCCAAAGAAGTAGGCTTTAATGCCAGTGAATGAATCGACTTGCTAGCAAAAGTAAAGAGCAAGGAGGCAAAGAGAGCAAGCTTCCTTCTTCCACATCCTCTAAATTGGCTGCCAGTAGAAGGTGTGGCCCAGATTACAGGTGGGTCTTCCCATCTCAAAAGAGCCACATTAAAAGTGGGTCTTCCCACTGCAAATGACTTAATTAAGAAAAAGACCTTCACAGATATGCACAGCCACTTGGGTTTTAGTTAATTCCAGATACAGTCAAGTTGACAACCATGAATAGCCATCACAGAAGGGAAGCAAAAAAGAGAAGGGAAGGGAATGGAAGGGGTCAAATGAAAGCAAACTGAGCTTTCAAAAAAGAGCTACCCTAACTTAGCCTAGCATAGATTCAGAAACCCAAGAGCCAGTGTTTCTTATTACATACCAATCCCATGCATCACCCTCATTAGCATAAATCCTCTCTCTCTCTCTCTCTCTCTCTCTCTCTCTCTCTCTGTGTGTGTGTGTGTGTGTGTGTGTGTGTGTGTGTGTGTTCTCTCACCTCCCCAGGTGTAAGAGAATCAAAGCTCCTTCTTGGTCCTTTACCAGTCACCAAGCGGTGTAGCCCAGAAGCTAAGGTCAGCTCTAGCCCTTGCTAGACACCACTCCCTGACTTCTCTCAACATGTCTTCTCTTCCACCCTCCCAGATTGGGGGTGTCTTAGTGAGGGTACTAATGCTGTGAAGAGACACTCTGACCAAGGCAATTCTCATAAAGGAAAACATTTAATTGGGCTGGCTTACAGTTTCAGAGATTTAGTCCATTATCATCAGGGCAGGAAGCATCGTGGCCTGTAGGCAGACATGGTGCTGGAGAAGGAGATGAGAGTTCTACATCTTGATCCAAAGGCAGCCAGGAGGAGACAAACATCTTCAGGCAGCCAAGAAGTTCTCATTCCACACTGGGCAGAGCATAAGCCTAGGAAAACCCAAAGTCCACCCCCACAGTGGCACACTTCCTACAACAAGGCCACACCTACTCCAGCAAGGCCACACTTCCTAATAGTGCCACTCCCTGTGGGCCAAGCATTCACACACATGAGTCTGTGGAGAGCTTTGCTATTCTAACCACCACACGGAGAAGGGGAGGGGATACGTAAGGCCACTGCAGCATGAGCACTCTCAGCCTCTTACAGATGTCAGCATGGCATTAACTCCTGTCCTAAATTTAATACTGACAACAAGAAATCTTTGACAGGGCCTGGGACAGCTACAACACACCCTGCATGCCAAGTCTGTTATCAGTTACTGCTATTTTTGCCATGAGTCCCAAGGCCACCTGGACGGCAAGGGGTAAAGCAGTGGCTCACTGGAGTTAAATTAGTACTTGAGAATTTGAGCCAGAACAAACCACAAGTAGCTGAATTTCTAAACAATTATCTTTCCACTATAATTAATTCATTTACTTATTCACCCTGCACAAATGTACATCTACACTGTATGCCAGACTGTTTGCTCGGGGAAAAAATATTTCCAATCTTAAAAGGAATTGTGCACTTTATTCCATTGCCACATAAGCACATGAATAAACCACAATACAGTGTTTCAGATCCTGGGATCAAAGTGTATTGGGAACCACTGGTTCTCTCTGGCAATATCAGAAAAGGCTTTGTACCAGAGGTGACTTTTGAGTCTTAAAAGTCAAGCAAGGGACTGGAGGGATGGCTCAGTAGGTCAGAGGTTCCATATTTGGTACATTGCAGCCAACAAACATCTGTTTGTGTTATGGAGTGGGAAGGTGTGAGGCCCTCTTCTGGCCTCCTCAGTCACTAGGCACACGCATGGTGCACTTACTCACAAGCAGACAATACAATAACATACAATAACAGACAAGCAAATGATCATTGGGTGGATGTTTAGGGAGAGGATGGTAAAGAACACATTCAGTATACGAGAGAAGGTCCTTAGTAATGTGCCAATGGGTGTTAATGCCTATAGTGAGAGGTGGGTGGAGATCAATATCTTGACGGAAGTCAAATGGAAAAAAAAAAACAACATTGTGAAGAAAAAGCAAGGTAACAGACAGGAGGGAAAGATGCCTAAGTCCTGCCAGAACTATGAGCAATATGGTAACAAATGATTTTAATATGATCATACCATTTGACTAACTAACCCAACTTCTAGAATGTTATCCCAAGAAAATAAGTACATACATAAAATACATATATACATACATACATATATACATATGATCAGATTTAGTCATAAGCCGTTCTCCTGAATATGAGTTTTAGTGGATGTGGTGGTTTGAATAGGAATGGCCCTCATAGACTCATGTGTTTGAATGCTTGGCCATAGGGAGCAGCACTATTAGGAGGTGTGGCCTTTTTAGAGGCAATGTCACTGTGGGGGCGGGCTTTGAGGTCTCATATACTTAGGCTGCACCAAGTGTAGCACACAGTCTCCTTCTACTGCCTGTAAATCCAGATGTAGAACTCTCAGCTTCTTCTCTAGCACCATGTCTGCCTGCATGCTGCCATGCTTCTTGCCATGACGATAATGGACTAAACTTCTGAAACTGTAAGCCAGCCCCGATTAAATATTGTCCTTTATAAGAATTGCCACAGTTGTGGTGCCTTTTCATGGCAATAAAACCCTAACTGAGACAGTGGATAAAACAAAGCAAGATTTAAAAGAAATAAGAAAAAGAAACAACTTAAGATAAATGTAGTGGCATATCCTTGGAATTTCAAAATATGGGAGGCTGAGGCAGGAAACATAGAAATTTGAGGCCATAAATAATAAGACCTCTTGTCAAACAATGTTGATGGCTCATGCCTCTAATGACAGCACTTAAGAGATTGAGGTAGGTGGTAAGATACCTATAAGTATGGGATTAGACTGGGCTATAGTGAGTTTTAGGCCAGCTTGACTCCATCTCAAAAAAGTTAAAAACAAGAACAAATGTATAATATCAGGTTATCCAGACTACCGATTGTGTTCTATCCTGGGAAATTTTCCATCAAGCTGACAAAAGTTTCAGGTCCCTCCTTTCTGTGCATTCTTCCAACACATAGGCATGGCCCCTTCCAAGTTCATATAAATAATTTTATAGTCTGTTCTTAAAGAGAATTCTTCCCAAAGAGTATATATTTTTATGACTTCACAAACCCCAACCCCTTCCCCCAAAGTCTATCTATCATTAAAGTTATGTCTCAAATCATTCAATAAGAAGACAGGTGCTAATGGCATTTGCTAGCTGCTGGAGGAAAGAGGCAGTTTTCTTTAGGAGTGGGACTTGTCATAGGTGCTCATGCTCTCATAGCTGGCCCTGCACCCATGTGCATGCAGACAGTACTAACTGGGACTCAGTGAGTTATTAAAGTGGAGATGGAGAGGATATAAAGTTGGGAGGGTATAGTGGTTTGAAGGAAAATGGTCTCCATAGGCCCAGAGGGAATAGCACTATTAGGAGGTGTGGTCTTGTTGAAGTAGGTGTGGCCTTGTTGGAAGAAGTGTGTCACTGAGGGCTGGCTTTGAGGTCTCAGATACTCAAGCCATGCCCAGTGCGGCTGTCACTTCCTGCTGCCTGTGGACCCAGATGTAGAATTCTCAAGTACATCTCCAACACCATGTCTGCCTGTGTGCTGCCATGTTCCCCATCATGATGCTAATAGACTAAACCTCTGAACTCAATTAAATGTTTTTTGGGGTTTTTATTTGTTTGTTTTTATTAAGAGTTGCTGTGGTCGAGGGCTAGAGAGATGGCTCAGAGGTTAAGAGCACTGGCTGCTCTTCCAGAGGACCCAGATCAATTCCCAGCACCCACATGGCAGCTCACAACTGTATATAACTCCAGTTCCAGGAGATCTGACTCCCTCTCACAGATATACATACAGGCAAAACACCAATGCACATGAAAAATAAATAAATAAACCTAAAAAAATAGGTTTGTGTCTTTCACAGCAATAAAAACTGCAACTAAGACAGAGGGAAATGAGGGAGTATCTGGGAGAAACTGCAGGGTTGGGGATGAGGTTAATATGATCAAAATATATTGCATACATGTATAAAATTCTCAAATAGATTAACAATTTTAATTAAGAATAAGTAAAAATAAACAAGGCAGGGCTGGAGAGATGGCTCAGAGGTTAAGAACACTGGCTGCTCTTCCAGAGGTCCTGAGTTCAATTCCCAGCAACCACATGGTGGCTCACAACCATCTCTACTGGAATCCGATGCCCTCTTCTGTCATGCAAGTGATCTACAGATAGAGCACACTTATATGTAAAATAAATAAACAAATAAAAAAGGTCTACCTATGCTTAAAAAAATTAAAAAATAAACAAGGCAAATGCCTCTACCACATTCTGCCGAAACTTACAAGCATCTCATGACAGAAAAGATATAACCAGCACAGGGACACACAAAGTACAAGCACCATAAGACATTACTTCCATCTACTAGAGGTTAATCTTTTGTGGTTTTACTAGTATGTGTTAAACATGACTAATAATTTGCTTCATGTTGACCTTTTTTACATGTGTATAATATTTTACATTTATTTTCTGTGTGTGTGTGCACATGTGTGTTATTGTGCATGTCTGTGTGCATAAGAGTATATATATGTGCGGGCATATGTGCAGGCCAGAGAACAGCCTTTGGCATTGCTCTTCAGGAGCTGTCCACATTGGTGTTTGGAGAGAAGGTCTCCTCTAGGACCTGGGGCTCACTAAGTCGGCAGGCCAGCAAGCCCCAGGGATCTTCCTTGTATCCCTCCCTGGCCCTGGGGTTACACATGTACACTACCACTTCTTGTGTGAATGTCTGGCTTTTGGCACGAATGCTGAAGATGGAGCTGAGGTCTTCATGCTTGCATGTCTTTTTAAAGTTGATTTAATATTTTGGTGACCAAGTAAGTTTAATTGAAGTTACTATTTTAGTTAGGGTCTTACTGCTGTGAAGGGATACCATGACCAAGACAACTCTTATAAAGGAAAACATTTAATTGAGCCTGGCTTACCGTTTCAGAGGTTCAGTCCAGTCTCATCAAGGTGGGGAGCATTGGCATTGCTCGGGCAGACATGCTCCCGGAGAAGGAGCTGAGAGTTTTACATGTAGATCTGAAGGCAGCCAAAGGGGGACTGGATTGCACCGGCCAGAGTTTAGGAGACCTCAAAGCTGCCTCAGTGACACACTTCCTCCAACAAGGCCACACCTCCTCCAACAAGGCCACACCCACTCCAACAAGACCACACCTTCTCCAACAAGGCCACACCTTCTCCAACAAGGCCACACCCCAAGCATTCAAACATGTGAGCCTATGGGGGGTGGGGGGGGCATGCCTATTTAAACCACCACAGTTCTACACAGGAGCATGTATAATGTACCAGAGGCTGCATCCCTTCCTGCCCCAATAACTTATAGGTCTATAGTTCCTCATGAGACCCTTCCTGATAGCAACCTTTAACTGCCTATAAATCTTCAGGAGGGAATAGGCCCTTGTGAGTCCTTCCCCTGCCTGTAACTAAAGGTTGATGGGCTCAGTGGGTAATCATGGGTTCTGAGCATTCAAGAGTGCAATGGCTACATCACGACCAGAGGGTAGCATTCCACAACGCTCCTTCCTTCAGCCGTCACATTTATGCCCACTGAGCCATGGAGGGGACAATGTACATGCCCCATCTAGTGTTGAGTACTCCACTTTACTGCTTCAAGAGGCATATCTCAGTTCAACCAAATTGACAATCAGAACTAATTATCACAGCAGAAATTGATTAAATGGTGATCAAGCCCACACCTAGAATCCAAGCATGCAGGAGAATGAGGTAGGAGAATTTCAGTGAGTCTAAAGTTGTCCTGCAACTACATAGTCTAAGTAAATAAACAGAGGCAATTTTGTTATTTTTCTCACTATTATCACAAAATACATGAGAGAACCAATTTAAGGTTTCTTTGACTCAGTTTCACAATGAAAAGATGACAGAAAGCCTCCTTGGCAGTGGGAGTGTACAGTGGAACTCTTCACATCAGGTGGCATACTGAGAACAGGATCAGAATCAGGGCCAGACTATGACGTTCAATGGCCCACCCTGAGGACACCGTTCTGCCTGAGCCAGGTCCTTAAAGTTCCACAGCTTTCCAAAATAGCACTATCAGCTGCGTGACCAAGCATTCAAACATATGAGCATTCAAACATTTGAGCATTCAAACATATGAACATTCAAACATAGGAATGATACATCACACTCAACCCACAGTGCAAAGTATAAAATAATCTATAGTTGTTTTTGCAAACTGTCTTAGTTACAGTTACTATTGCTGTGATGAAACAAAATGACCAAAAGCAAGTCAGGGAGGAAAGAGTTTACTTGGCTTATGCTTCCACATCACTGTTCACCGTTGCAGGAAGTCAGGGCAGGAACCTGGAGGCAGTTGCTGATGCAGAAGCCATGGAGGAGTGCTGCTTACTGGCTGGTTCAGACTGCTTTCTTACAGAACCCAGGGGTAGCCCCACCAACAATGACTTGGCCTCCCTCCCACATTAACCACTAATTAAGAAAATGCTCTACAGGCCTGCTGCTGCCTTTTTCTCAATTGAGTCCCCCACTTCTCAGATCACTATAGTTTGTGTCAACTTGACATAAAACTAGCCACATACACAAGCCAAGCCTTTTATGCACAGAGGTAATAAATGAAAGCATTAACAAACAGGAATAAAAAAAATATACACCAACATGTCAGCTGAATAACTTTTGAAGCATTGGATCATGGGTAAATGTGGTGCTTTGAATGAGAATGGTTCCCAATAGGCTCATGTTTGCATGCTTAGTCCCTAGCTGGTAAAACTGTTTGGGGAGGATTAAGAGATATGGCCTTGTTAAGGAGGTGAGTCACTGGGGATGAAATTTAAGGTTTAAAAACCTATTCCAGGCCCGATCTCTCTCTCTCTGCCTCCAGCTGGTGGATCAGGATGGAAACTCTTAGCTGCTGTTCCAGGGCTTCTCTGATACCATGCTAGCTGCCATGATACTCATGGACTCTCTCTGAAACTGTAAGCAAGCCCACAATTAAATGCTCTGTTTTATAAGTTGCCTTGGCCATGGCATCTCTTCACAGCAATAGAAAAGTAAACAAGACAGAGAATTCTAACATACTTTTAACCATTTGTATTTTCTAATTCTTTTTTAGTTGCATTTGTTTATTCATGCTCAAATATGCCAGGATAGCCTTGGCAGCATCAAGTAACTGAGGAGGACCCCAAATGTCTCACATTTCTCCTTGCACTTCTCAAGCACTAAAACTGCAGGTGTGTGCCACCACACACAGATAAATTTGCTTTAAAAAGTATATATCTTATATAATTTTAAAGTGGGTATTGATTTTTTTTATAGTGACAGAGTTGAAAGCGTTTTGTTTTATATTTTACAAGGCAACTTATAAAACAGAGTATTTAATTGTGGGTTTGCTTAACAGTTTCAAAGAGTGAGTCCATGACTATCATGGCAGCCAGCATGGTATCAGAGATTAAATATAGGGCCTTATGCATGCTAAGCACACCCTCTACTTTTGAGCTATGCTTCAGCCCTAAACTGAGGGGTTTTAAAGAGCACATTAGTAACTCAGAACGTAGCCCATGTCCTCGTATGCATTATACCCTGAGTGTGAGCCACAGCTCATACAATACAAAGAGATAAAAATAGAAAGCAGGCCAGCGTGGTGGTGCTTGCCTGTAATCCCAGAACTCCGGGTTGCAAGAAAGGCAGATCTCTGTGAGTTCAAGGCTAGCCTGGTCTACAGAGTTTCCGGACAGCCAAGACTACACAGAGAAACCTTGTCTTGAAAACCAAAACAAACAAACAAAAAACCAAAAAACAGGTAGCAGAAAGGAAAACAAACACTTTAGACGTGTCCAATATAATTTGTAATGGTTGATAGTATCCTCCAGTCTCCAAGTGTGGGGTATTTAAAGCATATAACCCCACAACTGTGAATGTAGCTCAAGCCGAAAGCATCCACAAGGCCCTGAATTTGTTCCTTATCACAACGAAACAAACAATAACAAAAAGAAAACAGGAAGAACAAAAGCAAACATTTAAAGAGTATAAAAGAAGTCATGAGATAGAATATGCGATGGATTGCCATCCAGATAGAATCGGGCTTATCTAAGATACAAAGCTCTGGGCATGCCCGTCAGGGGGTTTCTAGCTCAGGTTGACTGTGGTAACTCTGAATGCGGGCAGCACCCACTACAGACAGGAGCCCTGGACTGATGAAAAGCGAAAAGCAGGAGCTGGACACCAACGTTCACTCCCTACCCCTGCTTCCTGAATGAGGTGTCATGTGAGCAGCTGCCTCAAGCTCCTGCTGCCACGCCTTTCCCATCATGATGGACTATGCCCTCAATCTGAGAGCCAAAAAAAACCTCTCCTCTCCCTTTTGTTGAGTATTTGATTATAACAATTGAGAAAACTAATTAATATACAATACTGAGGGTATCAGTTAGGGAATCAGTAGAGGATTAGGGCAAAGGCATGATTTTGCCAGCTGCAGGTAGTTTCTGTTAGTGTGTGACATTTGGAATTCTGGGACCTTCTCAGAGGATGTATAAATGCTGGAGCCTGGATGGGTGGGTTGTTGCTTGGTGACTGGATGCTGTTGGCTGGGTTTGTTAAGTAGCAGTGTGCAAAGACGAAGCAACAAGAAGAAATTTGATATCCTGATGGCAAAGATCAAACTTGCTCCAAGAAGCTCCACACCCTTGATCAGCAGGAAGTAGTCTAACAATAATGATGCCCCCTTTGCTCTCTATCCATTTTTTTTCCTCTTCTATTTAGGGTTAGGGGATTAGAAGAGTGGAAGAAAAAGGAACCCACAAAATAGCAAGTGCTGGCTACAGAAACATTCATTCTTTCTAAAACATAAGTCCTCCTACCAACACCTAAATCAAGTTTAAATATAATGTAGGTAAAATTTATTTAAACAGTGTTCATACTGTATTACTTTTTATTTTTGTTTGTTATGTCAGCAGGTCTTTCTAATCTATGTCTATTTTTCAGTCTACAGGGACAACTGTTAGCCTGATTTTATTCTTGAATGCCATGTCAGCATACACTGTAAAAGGGAGAATCTGATCAGACCAAAGTTGCTCATCTTTAACTATAAAAAAAAAAACAACATGTGATTATGATAAAGAACTATCATATAGCCAAATGACCGAGAAACCACTAACAGCAAATGTCATGGTAAATGTTTAGGGGTTGATGTGTACCTTGCTCATGGTCAATCTGCTTTCCCATAATTTTTGGATCCTTTTGCATTCTATCTGCTGATACTGGTTGGATGGAAACAGGAGACTCTCAGGACAGCAACACAAAGAAGGAGCAATCAACTTTACTATGAAATTTATAGCTTTGGGCATGGGTGAGTGGGAGCCTGAAAGAAGCACAGAGCCTGTCTGTCCACCTTCCTCGGGCTTTTTGAAGGGTCCTTGGCTGTGTGAGTCAGAAGCATACAGTGACCTTACAGAGTCAGGGATCACTAGCTGTTTGCTGATGGCTGAAGTCAAGAGAGTGGTAGTGATCTTTATTACAAATGAGTAATAAAAGGCAAGTGGAGGAGGCATATACACAGCAGGGAAAAGAAGAGCCCGTCTGTCTCACCCCATTTTGTGTGACTGTAACTGCATATCACCAAATGGGCAGATGACAAAGAACAGAAATGCAGTTCTCAGCAGACCAACATCAAATGTTTGCACCTGGTGAGTGTCTCGTTGCTGTGTCACCACAGGGCAGAACAAAAGACAATGAACCAACCCTGCAAGCTTTTCCTACACAGAAGAGCTTTTCTGTAATCCACACATGAGGTCATAGGTTTGGGGACATGAGCGTCTCCAACGAGGCTGCTCAAAACAGCACACTCATCTGGGAAATCTGATTTCCAACTACTTTAAACACTAACATTTGTATGACTGATTATACTCCATTTTATTTCTACTCTAACTAGAGGATGTCAGCTGGGTATATAATTCATTTCTGACACTAACTGAGCAGGATGAGCAGAGACCTTGCAGGTTAAAGGCGAAGTACCCTACAGGATAGCCCTCACTTCAAACAGTCAGGTTCCCCCAGGACAGCCTCGCTTCTTACTGACTTATAAATACAAACGCTCCATAACCTTATCCATCTGATCATTTGCTAAAGTGCGGTGTTCTTGGTAACATTTTACCGTAAAGAAGGCACGTAGCTGCATGAGATGTGTAGTTGCAAAGCAGCAAGGAGACTGAGGCACGGAGCAAGGCCAATTTGTGTTACATAGCAAGATTCTCTCTCTCTCTCTCTCTCTCTCTCTCTCTCTCTCTCTGTGTGTGTGTGTGTGTGTGTGTGTGTGTGTGTGTGTGTGAAGACCAATGAGATGGTACAGTAGATAAAGGCACTTGCTGCCAAGCCTGACCTGAAATTGATCCCTGAAACCTACAATGGTGGAAGGAAAGAACTGTCTCCTACAAGTTGTCGTCTGACCTCCACACTTGCACCACCAAGGCATGTATGTACCTACATGCCTATATATATATATACAGGCTTATATATATACATGAGCTTAATACATTTTTAAAAGATGAGAAAAAATATATACACAGGACAACTGAGATCCAGAGAACATGGTATACCACCCTTTCTGCAGCACATCAGTGTGTTCAAGAACCTCAATACCAACGTATCTCAGTGCCCATGTGTTCATTGCAATTTTACTCTGAAAGCATGATTGATTACATCAATGACCACATGACTGATTTCCACCTCTGACTCCTCTCTCTGAGGCGAAGGTGCATCAAAATCCAATGGGAACACTGGTAAGTTCTTCAGATGAAGCACCCCAGTCTCCTCTTGTGTGCGGGGGAAACACACCTCCGATGTTTCCTAAATAGAGAGCTGGTTGGTGATTACCTAGTACTGGCCAGAATAGTTCTGGATTAAATCCTGTCACACAATGAATAATAGCACCTGTTGTGGCTTTCTTGGCCACATGGACACCTTCAAAGCCTGCAAGTTGCACTTGAGGTCTGTCCTAGTTACTACTGCTGTGATGAAACACCATGACCAAAAGCAAGTTGGAGAGGAGAGGGTATATTTGGCTTACATTTTCATATATATATATAATTCATTTTTATTTTTGTTCATGGGTGGCTAGCACTTTCAACATCAGTGTTCATCAGCAAAGGAAGTCAGGACAGGAACTGAAACAGGGCAAGAGACTCTAAAGGCAGGAGCTGATGCAGAGGCCATGGAGGAGTGATGCTTACTGGCTCTACTTCATGGCTTGCTCAACCTTGTTTTTTAATAGAGCCCAAGAACACCAGCCCAGGGGTTGTCCCACCCACAATGGGCTGAGGCCACCCCCATCAATCAATAATTAAGAAAGTGCCCGACGGGTTTGCCTGAAGCCTGATATTATGGAGGCATTTTCTCAAATGACGTTTCCTTCTCCCCGATGACTCTAACTTGTGTCAAAATTAGCCAGTACAAGGTTCTATTCTACAATGAACAAAGGAATAGGGGAGGATGTAAGGCGGAAAGTAAGGAAGGGAGGAAAGAAGGGGGAATTGAAAAGGAGAAAGCATGACAGAGACAGAGAGAGAAGGGAGAACAGAGGAAGCTGGTATAAAGGTGTGATAGGCTTTAACAGCCCCCGGTGAGCTGTGCCTTCCAGCATTTTGCCTTTCGGTAATCCGAACAGTGAGTTCAGCCATAACTCTCAGCACTCACATATTATAAACAAATGTAAGCAGAAATTTGATGAGTTTGTGTGTTTAGACTTTGAAAATGAAGTTTTGGGATCAGTGTTCATGTCATGGGGAAGCCCAGCAGCCACATACAGGTCCCTGTGAAGAATAACCTGACAGCAATGGCCAACAACTCCAGCAAGCGCCCAGCAGGAAGCCAGCACCCTCTACCACCGTCTATTTAAGCACACGAGTCATCACCAAAAGACATGCACCACATGACCAACCACAAAAATCATAAGAAATGATATCTAGAGTAGTATGATACAGCAACTAATAACACAAACATGAGACTATGAGAACAGAAGCATAAGGATCGTTAGAGAAGCTGCTTGTCTGGAGAGGTAAGAAGCCTTTCTCCAGGAATCAAGAAAAGTCATATGGCCTACATGAAACATATAAAGAGGCAAACATGCAAACACATGTGCATTTATTTTCTGTAGTAATAGTGTATTTAAGCAGGAATTGGAAGCCCAGAGCCAAAACTGCTATGTCTACTTTTGCTGTTTTGAGCCATCTGTGCCATGAACTCATTGTGCTCAGACCATCTGCAATGTTCCTCATCTAGTGGTTTAAATGATGGCTCGTGCCCTCATTAGAAGATGTTAGCATCTCAAAAAAGCATTTGTTGCAAATGACAAGATACTGATCACTCTATATTGTAGAGAGAAACTCAACACAAGTAACTCTCCATAAGAGCAGAAAGACACAAAACAACAGTCCCTCAGCCCCTTCTACAGGCCTGGGTCTTTTACAGTCTCTTATCCCTACATCATCTTGGTAATTTCATGGGTAATAGAGATGGAGTAATTAAGGCATTCAAGGTTTATTAACTCCCCCCAAATCACACAGCTGAAAAAAAGGGGGGAAAAAAAAGGCAGAAACAAGATTTAAACTCCAGGCTCCCTCCTTCCAAAATCTGTAATCTCTGCTGCTGGACGCCTTCCCTGCAGGCTTCAGCTCTTCCCTCTTTGTCCAGATTGTTCCGTGCAGCCAGAAGGCTACCTTCTAGATGGGTCTCTTGTCTAATGAGTGTTTCTTAGCAACGAGTTCAACTGACATTTAGGGCTGGTCAGTTCTTCCCTCTGCATGCACGTCCCGTGCACCTTGAAATATTTAGCATCCCTGACGTCTGCTGTCATCACTCTACCAACCCCAGATGTCCACTCCCATGACAGTGTTCTGCTTTAGAATGCCTGGCCCCCAGGGTGTGTTGTGCTTTCTGCCAAAGATGAGTTCAGTGTTTTACCTGATGGTTGGTAAGCTAGCCGTCAAAAGCAGTGGTTCAGAATAAAAAAGAAGTTTGGAACACTGAGAGGTCTGGGAAGTCTCTTGGGGGCTTCTGTGCAAGAAGCTGAGCACTCTGGATAAGGCATACCTGAAAGAAACAGTTCCTCGGGCCGAGAGGGTTATGGTAGCAAAACACAACATCCCTCAGCAAGGCCATCACCAACCAGAAAATGAAATTCTAGAAGCAAGCCGAGCCTCTCAGAAAAGCAGCTGTGATGCAGTCATCACTCACCTGTCCAGGGCTTATTCAGGTAAAAGACCCAACGATTTACCATTATTGTTGAAGCAAAGAAAATAGTGAATTTCCAGGGTTGGGCTTTCTATTGTTAACAAGGCAAATATCTTACCTGATATTGTCCCTTTTATGGCCCTTCAGCCTGGCCTGGGGGTATAGCATAGTTGATAAGTCACTTGCCTAGCATGCATGAATTCCTGTGCTCAGTCCCCAATACCACATAAAACCAGTCATGGCACATGGAAGGAGGATCAGTTCAAGACCATCCTTTACTTTGATTCATAGCTAGTTCAACGCCAGCTTGTGCTATTAGACTGTCGCGGGGTGGGAGGAGGGGCGGGGGGGGGCTCAAGCCCTACAGTCTTTCTGCCTAGAGACCATGCTTATCTGGCTTTACAGTGCAGAAAGCATTCAGAGATTTCTATTTAAAACTTTTCTCACATACTCCACCCAGCCGCTTGCTTCTGGTGACCATCTCACAAAGGGACAGCCACCTCTCCCCCACCACCACCACTGGAATAAACGACATAGTGATAGAGTGACCACACCTAGTCACAGTGTGGCTCCATTCACTTTGTGTCTGCTTGCTTTTGCTTGATTTTTTTTTAAAGTTTGTGTGTGCTTCTTTACCTGTATGTGCACCATATGTGTGCGGTGCCTGCAGAGTCCAGAAGAAGGTAGCAAGGCTCCTGAACCTTGTGTTAAGCATGCTTAGGAGCCACCTGATGAGAGTGCTGGGAACTGAACCTTGGTCCTCTGGAAGAACAGCCAGGGCTCTCAACCATCTCTATAGCCCCTTCTGTGTTTTGTGGGGTTTTGTTGTTGTTTTGCTTGCTTGTTTGTTTTGAGTTCTACCAGGCTAGCCTCAAAGTCTGTTTCCTTGCCTCTGCCTTCTGAGGCTGGGATTACAAACACCTCGCTGTATGTGCCCTTCCCTACTCTTTTTCTTCCCAGCTCAGGGTATCCCAGCCTGGAATGTATAAATAATAAATGTTTATGCTTTCAAAATATCGTAAGTTTCTGTTTAAAGTTTCAGTGTTGGTTGGTTTTGTGTGTTTCTTCATTTGCTTAGATAGTGAGTATCAGCTTGCTCGCATTGGGAAAACAGGCTCAATGAGCCTTTGGGCATGCCTGAAGGGACTTTTTTCAATTGGGCTAAGGAGGTGGGAAGGCCGGTCCTCAAGTGAGCAGCACCCTTCATGGGCGGGGCCCTGATGAAATTAACCAGCTGGGCGCTGACATGCAAAATCCCCAGCCTCTAGACTGGAGCTGTAGTGTGCCAGCTGTCACACGATTCTGCTGCTGAGTTCCCCTGACAATGCTGGGCTGGAGCATGGATTTGTGAAGCTCTTCTCCCTCGAATTGCTATTGTCCAGGGTCTTTACTAACTAGTGGAAAATAAACTAAGACGTTAGATTTTTTTTTTTTCTGCATGGGCCTTCAGTCTTACTCCTCCACAGAAGGCGTTCGGTTCTAGCCCTGGTGGACTCCTGCTATTGGCCTTTTGGTTCTGCCTCCTCCCTTCCCCTCCACTGTGAGTGTGTTGCCAGACCTCTTGACAGCATAACCCATCCTTCTTCAGGCCAACACTGACATGCCTTTCTCTCAGATTTCCCTGAGGTCCGCCATGGCTGACTTCCTTCAAAGTGACACTTTGGCCTGCTTCTCTGTCTCTTCAAGTTCACAGCCCTTCCAACTGCATTGAATCGATAATTCCACACGGTCATATCATCACCACCCTGAGTTCTCTGATGAAACGCATGGCAGTGTTCACCACTTATCTCTAAATGATAAGCCTGTCTGAATTCTGACCCTCACCGGGTCTTCTTTCTACTAAGTGATTTAACCAGTGCCCCTTCCAAAAAAAAAAAAAAATTTCAGGGCTCTCTAGATGCCTCTGTAGTTAAGAGCACCGGCTGCTCTTCCTAGACCTGGGTTCAATTGCCAGCATCCACACGGCAAGTCGCAAAGCCTGTAACTCCTGTTTCTAGGGAATCTAATGCTTTGCCTCTTACTATGGCCTGGGCTATATGGTGAGTTCCATGCTGACAAGCATCATTAAAAGAACAAACAAACATTCTTCCTTCTGTATCTGTACTATCCCTCTTGAATGAGGCTAAATAAAAAGTATAGGAGGTGGCTCTTGGGACTAAGTTCGTGTTGTGGTTCTCAATAGAACAAGATAAAAATCAAGACGGAGTCCCTCTTCCTAACCTTGCACACAACCAACTTGAAACTAAGTTGCTTATCTGAACTTCTGAGACTTCATGATTAGAAGGGGAAACAGCAGCCAAATCTCCCAAACAGCCCAGTTTCCACCACAGTAAAAAGGAAGTTCTCACTACTTTAATCAGTATACAAAAAAATAACCTAATGTGATAGCCACTTGCTTTTCTATTTCTCCTTTCCTTCCTTCCGTCTTTCTTTCTTCCCTTTTTCCTTCCTTTCTTCCTTTCTTTCCTTTTAACTTCCTTCCCTCCTTCTGTCCTTCCTTTCTTTTAATCTCTGTAAGGAAATAGCTAAAATAGGCATTTGGCTCAGGCAGGGGTGGACGGCTGGTTTTGTTTATTTCATAGCTGAGGGTGGCCTTGAACTCTGACTCTCTGCCTTTACCTCCCAAGTGCTAGGATTAGAGGCATGGACCACCATGCCCAGATCAAGCTCTGTAAAACCATCCCTTTCTGCTTCCTCACTAAAGAAGACTTACTGCATGTAATATGGAATAAAATGTTACCCATTTCTGGAATCAAAAATAAAGCCGATTGATACCTATTAACTAACGGGTTAGGCCTTCTTCCTTTAACAATAGATTCTGCCTAATTGGAGTCCATGGACCACATGAATGGGGGTGGGGGAGTGGGATAGTTTAATCTTTAGCCTTGACTTTAACATGTGGAAGAACATGAAAGTAATCAGAGTCACTTATGTAATATTTTTAGTAAATAAAATTTTTAAAAAAGTAACGCTTGATCTGGTAGTGTCTGCCTATAATCCCAGATGGAAGCTGTTTGGATGGAGTTCAGGGTCAGCCTAAGCTACTCAGTTTGAGACAAGTTTGGGCAACATGAAACTCGTCTCAAAAAAACAAACAAAGCAAAACAACAAAAGAAGTGGAGCCTGTGGCTTCTGCAGTCGGGATGCTTACCCAGGTTGTCTCTAGTGATTCACTAGACTGTAAAAAATTACAGACAACAACAACAAACAAAAGCCACAGGCTTACATGGAGACTACAGAAAGCTTGTAGGAAGAAGAATTCTGCTAAAATGCATCTGCCCAGCAACTGTCTGCTCAAACTCAGAACAACACCGCCCTTGTTATAATCATGTAACCAAAGGTTATTGTTTCAAAATATCTGTTGTACTCTTCTTCATTTTTATCTTTAAAAACCTCCCTTGGAAGTGGGGACAGCACTTGCCTGGCATCTGCAAGGTCCTGGGGTAGAACCCTAGAAGCGGAAGGAGAGAGAAGGATAAGGATTTTAAGAAGCAGTACATACATTATACTGAATTAATTTGTGTCTGAAATATTTTGGCAATCTCAACATAATGTGCATTCCTCGTGCTTTGTTTTGTACCTCAGTAGCTTTGATAAGGCAACCAGAGGCTTTACCATATTACGAAAGGGTCTGTTGTTGCTGCTGCTCATCTTCCTAGCACTCAGAGATAGAAGCAGGAGGATTAGGAATTCAAGGCCAGCCTAGGCTACATGTAATGGGAGGGGAAGGAGAAGGAGAAAAAGGGTGGGGTTGAAGGAGAGGAGAAAAAGGAAAGAAGAAAGAAAAAGAAAGGGAGAATGAGAACATGAGAATAAAAAAATAAAATATTACTTGATGTTTCTTTCTGTTGATTGAACCCAGTGTCATGAGAATGCTTAGCATATATTCCACCATTAATCTACACCCATAAATCCCACTGCCTAATGAATGAAAGAAAAAAAGAAAGAAAGAAAGAAAGGAAGGAAGGAAGAAAGAAAGGAAACCTGGGGCTGAAGACATGGCTTAGTAGTTAAGGACATTTATTATTCTTGCAGAAGCCTAGGATCAGTTCTGAACACCCACATGGTGATTCAAAACCACATACAGCAGCTCCAGTTCCAGGGAAGCCAGCGCCCTTTTCTGACTTACATGGGCATGAGGCACACATGTGGCGCATGTGCACACATGCAGGCAAAATGCTCATACATAAAACAAATAAATCTTCTTAAAATTTTAAAGAGAGAATATCATATTGTTTCTCAGTCTACTTATTTGCTTTGAGAAACATCTTGCTAAATAGTCAAGGCTACTAACTACCCTTGAAAGCTCCATCCTAAAAGAAAGAAAGAGAGAAAGAAAGGCTTGATCCTCCTGCCCCAGCATACTAAGTGATGCGACAATAGGCTTGTACCTCCAAACCTACCTCCCAAGCCCAGTTTTGAACCACTGCCTCCATTGTTTGGGGCTTCAAGGAAATCTGTAACAGACAATACAGACTTTGGATTTTCATGCATTCTTCCATCCATCCATCCATCACTTCATTGCATTATGTGTGTGTGTGTGTATGTGTGTGTCTGTATGTCTCTGTGGGTACATGCAGGTGCCACAATGCATGTGTAGAATTCAGAAGACAACTTATTGGAATAAGTTTTGTTCTTCTAATCAAGTGAATTTTGGTGGTTGAATTAAGATGGTCAGGCTTAGCCACAAACCCCTTTACCTGCTATGCTAGCTCACCATCCCTAGTCATTGGATTTCATAACAAGAGATCAACTTGGCAGTAAGTTTGTCCTCTGACAATTAGTGTTAAAAAGCCAGTGGATGGGAATGCCAAACATATGTGACATATGAACTGAGAGGTCCCACCTCATAGGCCATGAACATTAATCTTGTGACTTTGATGTTATTTCTATTTCTCAGGTTAAGGAACTGAGGCACAGATGAGCTCCATAGAGTGGCTAAGTCATATAGCCAGTAATTAATGAAACTTGGTGCTTTACAGACTGCAAAATTAAAGATCCAGACTGGAGGCTGTGCAAGAACTTGATGGTAATTGAATTTTGCTAAGATTTCTGAAGTGACCATCCTTCAGCATAGGGGATAGCCCTGCCCCCAAAACCTTAAAGAAATGAAGCTATAAATGATTTCTTCTGTAGCAGTAGCTAAGAACTACATCTCATACACACACACACACACACACAGTAAAAGAGAGAGAGAGAGAGAGAGAGAGAGACACTAGGCCTGGCACAAGCTTTTGAAACCACAGAGTCCCCCCTCAATGCCATACTCCTTCCAACAAGGCCATGCTTGTAATCTTATCAAAGAGTTCCACTCCCTATCCAAATATATGAGCTTATTGAGGCCATTCTTATTCAAACCACCACACATGGCAACTATTTATATTTGTAAGTATTAAAAATAATATAAAATAGACAGGAAGATATGCTTAAGCTATATGCAAATTCTATGCCATTTGATATATGGGACTTTGGTATTAGTATGATTTGGTTATCCCTGAGGGTTCTGCAATCAAATCCCCATCTATACCATCTATGCCATGATATGACCACATCTTTGTGATGGGCAAGGTGCTTAGAAATACAGAGATAAAGACAGGAGTCACTTTCATCTGGGTCTAAGAAACCACTCAAGATTACTTATACTAGTTTTCAACTGTTATTTCTTCCTGTAAACGAACTGCTTTGGCTGTGCTGTGTGAAAACTTTGTTACTTTTGTTTCACAATAAACTCTTTGATTTTAATAATATGAAATTTTAGGGGTTTCATAAATTAGAAGCCAGTAATTCCTTATTCACTTTGATAAGAACCTTGAAGTCTGAGTTACATGAGCGTTTGGACACATTTTTATTCCACTGGTGCTTGAAATTTCTCTCTTTGATGTTTTGTGTTTAACAACTTTATATTAGGTATGACTTTGATTAATCCATATACACTCAGTGCTGCCCACAACTGACCTGGTAGGCAGGAACCTAAGCCAGTAGCCAAGGTTCCATCTCTGGGTATTGCCACTGTTCAAGTGAGCTGCTGTTGTAAACCACGAGTACTGTTCTAATGAGTTGACCTTAAACTAAGAAAATTATCCTAAGTGAGCCAGGCTTGATCAGTTCAGTCCTAGAGAAAGTCTACACCCTTAGTTGGGCAAGGTGGCATGTACCTGTAACCAATCGTTTGGGGGGTGGAGATAAAAAAGAACATGGATTTAAGGTCAAGGCTAACCTAGGCCCAAGCTCAAACATAGTGCAAGGAACTTGAGAGATTATAACTCAAAGAAAATCCTAAATAAGGGAAGGGAGAAAATGGGAGAAAGGACAGAGGAAGGAAGAAAAGAAGTAAGGAATGGAAGAACCAAGATAAGAAAGAAAATGCCAGGGCATGTGTATATGAAGATATAACTCCACCTTATGTGATGCTGTGAGAACCAACACAGAGGGTCGGTGCTTCTGGAAGTCATTAATATACTGAGCAACTCAGAGTACTCCAACACTACATATAAGTGACTGAGTGGATATATCCACAGATCTAAATGTATCTCCAATTCAACTCTTCCTTATTCTCTGTAAAATACTGTGCACATAAACACAAGAGGAATGACAGATGTTAGAACGGGGCTGGCAAGGTGGCTCAGTAAATAAAGGCACTTGCCACCAAGCCGTATGATATGAATTCAGTTCCTAGATCCTATGGCACATGTATGTCCTACATATAACCAATCAATTAACGTAATAAAAATTTTTAAATAAATTAATGGAGAGGCACACAGGACTGAATAAAGCATCTTGGGTTTTTTTGTTTGTTTGTTTGTTTGGTTGGTTGGTTTTGTTTTTCAAGGCAAGGTTTCTCTGTGTAGCCTTGACTGTCCTGGACTCATTTTGTAGACCAGGCTGGCCTCGAACTCACAGCGATACACCTGTCTCTGCTTCCTTGAGTGCTGGGATTACAGGCATGTGCCACCATACCCAGCTGAATAAAGTATCTTGCTTTTTTTCAAATCTTACTTAAAGTATTGATATCTCTGCTGACAAAATAAGCCAATTCAAGCCAATTAAAACATAAATGCAGGTTTATTGAGGGCAGCTCTCATAGGGGGAGGTCAGTGAAGTCCATGGAGAAAGGGAAAGAAGGAACCAAATTGTCTAGATTATATATTGAAGAGCCTCTGGGGGAAAGAAAGCCCTGACCCTTGTCTAGAAAGTTCAGGGTAGAGGGCTGGGGATGCCAGCCATGCCCTGTAACAGGTATGAGGGATGCTAGGAGAACCTGGAGGCCAGGTCCGCTTTGGTTAAATGGGCACCTCGGCCACTTGTCCTAGGTCTGAATCCCAACAGTGGGGCTGGAGAGACAGTTCAGGAGTTAAAAGCATTGTACTGCTCTTGTAGAGGACCTGACTTCAGTTTCTAGCACCCACACTGGGCAACTCAGAACCACATGTCACTTCTCTATGTCTTCGGGCTTGTGGTGGCCAGGTACCAAGACAACTCCCAAGTAACCTATGCCTCTGGTATTAGAGCCTCCACCTGCTTTGACCCATGGCTGGTCTGTGAAACCAACTGGACACAAAATTAGTAGTATGTGACTTTTGAAGGTAGGCATAAAATGATATTGAGGGTTTCATTTTATTCTATCTCAGAATGCACACTTTGGAAGAATCTGGTACGTTGTCATAAGAACATTCAAGCGGTTGTAAGGAGAGAGTAACCAGGCAAAGAGCTGAGACCCTTGTCAATAGCGACTAACATCCTGTTGCCGTCTTCAGCCATGAAGGGGCAAGGGGCTCCCAATGATGCCTTAAACCAGAACTCCCAGATTTCTGTTTGGTATTTCATTTATTTGTTTTATTTTTTGCATGGTGGTGAATGTTTGTGATCCCAGAATTCAGAACGCTGAGGCAAGAGGACTGCAAGTTTGAGGTTAGCCTGGAGTACTATAGCTAGACACTGGGGAGGGGGAGAGAAGGAGAGGGGAGAAGAGGGAGAAAGGCAGGGGGGAGGGAGAGAGACAGAGACAGAGAAAAACAGAGAGCGGTAATGATTCTTGGCACAAATCTGAATTACTATGTAGATACAGACTTACTGATTAAAAATGTTACCAGCAGGTTTTATTTATTTATCTATTTATTATGTATATGCCTGTCACAGTTCACATATGGAGGTCAGAGGACAACTTGGAGACGTGTCCACTTATTACCAAGCTACAAATTTTTTTTCTCTGTCATAGCTATTCTCCTCTCATTCCATATGTTGAGAATCTTGAGCAGACTGTTTGAAGCAGAGCGAGAGAGTACACAGCAAAGAGAGGACACAGAGGAGTGCTAAAGGGTGATGTCACAGTCTTCTGCAATATTTATTTTGTCTCACACAAAAGACATTGGTGACAGGTCTCTCTGGGCTCACTTTTCCCAGGGTCAAAGTCAGCTTCTTATTTGCTCTGAGAATAGAGACAAAGCCACTCCCTCTCCAGTGACTGATACTTGACTATCTTTAAAGAGAGAGACGAAACACACACACACACACACACACACACACACACACACACACACACACACATTGAAGCACATGTGAGTATGTTCCTCATATGCCGAATCCTAAACCCTTATCTTCCAAAGCAAGGAATAGTCTATACAGTTTAACACAAATCACAGAACATACTCAAGACAAAGGAGGGGTGGGTAGCCGAGGGAGACAGCTCAACAGTGGAACACACACTTAGCCTGGAGGAGGCAATGGTTCAATCCTCAGCACCAAAACCTGAAGATGACAACAATTTTAAAAGGCAAATGGGAGAGCAATTTAAAATTTCTTGAGGTCTGATGTCTGCTGAGACCAATTCATAAAGCATTAAAAAAAAAACCTTTTTGTTGTTGTTGTTACAAGGTTCTGTAGAATGGGCTGGGGTGCGAGTTTATTTGGCAAAGTGCTTACCATACAACCATAAGGACCCATGTTCAGTTCTTACCACCTACGTAAAAAGTGGTGCGATTTTAATACCAGCACTAAGAAGACAGACAAGCAGATCTCTGTAGTTTTCTGCCAGCTAGTCTACCCGAACCAATGAGCTCCAGGTCCCAGTCTCTTAAAGGTAAATGGCACCTGAAGACATCTGGAGTTGGCTTCCATATGTGCTCACCCCCACCCCCCACACTCAATCAATCAATCGATCGATCAATCAAAATTTAAGGTTCTATAGCAGTCCGTGTTTCTGTTGTTTTAAAGATGGGGTCTCACTATTTGATCCAGCTTGAAAATCGAGTCTAGTGCCTCAGCTGGGCTCCCTGGAAAGGAGGTCTCTTAATATAGGATTGGGTCTCTTAGTCAGATACACTGTAGAAAATCATACATGTGAAATGTAGTATGCATGTTTTCTTCTAGCAGTAATGTGATTTTTTTTGAGTCCTTGAGTCTATCTGTAGTAATACTAGTATGTAAGCAGCTAGATCGTCTCTGCTGAACAGATGGAAGGTTCAGAGAGGAGTTTTTCAAGGTCTTTAGTCATTGGGAAGAAACAGACTTCCCTTCATGTCTGGAATCCAACAGTAGACCATCTTCTAACAGCTGCTTTTGGAGTTGCAGGAGGATAAAAGACCTACTACTAACTCACTTTTAACTCACTTCTACAGCGGGACTTTCTCAGACCCACCAGCGGTATAAATACTGACGTGGAGACTTTTCTATAGTTTAAAGCTTAGGCCTTTAGGTCAGGCAGGTTCACAGCTACCATCTAGACTTGAACTGACTATCTTGCCTATGACTGGCCAAACAGCTACCTCGGTGCTCCTGTTCAAGTCTGTCTGTTCTCCCAGCGTGCCTCTCTCCCCCGGAAGTTCTGCCCTCCACTTCCTGTTCCAGCTATTGGTCGTCAGCTCTTTATTATAACCAATCAGCAGTAAAACAACGCTTAACCATTTTTTAGATTGCCTCTAGGCAAGTGAGGAAGGATGAACATTTACAAAATAGAAAGCCCAGTGAAGGGCCATAAAATTACAATACTAATATCCTGCCAGCATTTAGCTCTCTGCTGGTACAGAATTAACAATTGAAGTGTGAAGGAAAGTTACCCCAATATGCTTTTACGTGTTTATTCATAAAGCACTGTCTTATAAAAATGAGGTTACTGTTATTCCAGTGTTGATTGTTCTTCTGATCTATGCATTAATGCCATTCCCTAGAACGTCTTTTACTATCAATTTATAGGTAAAAGAAGAGGTTACATGTAAACACGTTTCTTATCTATCTCAACACACTGATAAGGATATGAATTTGCAGTTTCTGATTTTGGAAAATGAGGTTGTAGCTCGATGGTAGATCCCCTGCTTATATGTGCAAAGCCTTGGGTTCAATCTCCATATAGATGGCTTTTTTAAAGGATAAGCAGGATAAAGCAGCAGACAGAGAAATGGCTTTAATAGGTCATGAAAAGAGAAGTGTGGTGTTTGAATGAGAATGGCCCCCATAGGCTCATGTTTGAATACTTGGTACCCAGTTGATACAACTGTTTGGGAAGGACTAGGAGGTAGGGCCTTGTAGGGGGAGGTGTGTCACTGGGAGCAGGCTTTAAGGCTTTAAATAAATATATATATATATTTAAATAAATATATAAATATAAATATATAAATATAAATATATATATATATATATATATATATATATATATATATATATCCAGTTAGCTCTCTGTCTTTGCCTTGTGACTACTGTCTCAAGATGTAAACTCACAGTTTCTGCTCCAGTACCAGGAATGCTGCCTGCTGCAGTGCTCCCTGCTGTGATGGTCATGAAAACGAAACTGTAAACAAGGCCCCAGTAAACTATTTCTTGTATAAGTTGCCTTGGTCATGGTGTCTCTTCACAGCAGTAGAATAGTAACTAAGACAAGAAATGAACTAGAGAATACTAAGAACGTTGCCCCGCTCCAGTGAAAAGGGCAAATGATTAAAACAGCAAAGCGAAGGAAGGACTGATGCCCTTGGAAGACTAGTGAAGGCAGCCACTGTAAAAGCTAACACCCTGAAGATGCTCCCTCTTCAAAACCCACCCTCATGTCCCAGGAGAAAGCTCAGGCCTCTAAGATAATGTATCTCCTGTACTCTTCCGTAGTCAAAGCTACTCATGCTCAGTGAGACCCTAGTGTCCTCCAAGCAAAGCTCCTTGGATGCCTCATTTCACACCTATAGGTCTTACAGACAATCGAGAAGAAACACAGGGAAGCAAAGATGGCTTCAATGTTGAATATCAGCTGCTGTATGCTCCACAGTGTATACACAATTCACAGTTTCATTTTGGAACTACAGCTTAGTTTTTAGCTTGTTCAATAGATGCAGTAGTAAAGTCAGGATCTGAAGTTTATTCTTCCTCTAGAATTGGTGTTGAGCTTATTAAGTATTTGCTAGAAAATCAGTTCTATAGAGCACTTAGAAATGGCTGAGAAAATGGGATATTTATAAAATACCCGAATAGCAAAAAAGAAAAGAAAAAAAGAAATGGCTAAAAGAGACCATTATATATTATATATTATATATTATTTCTGGGTCATACTCTTCTACAAGAATGCCTTCCATAGAATTTTACAAATGGGAATATATACATAATTGTTTCATAGCATTTCAGAAGACTGTTCAGGAAGAAGAAAATTAGTCTTCTGTATACCTTCATATTCTCCATTCCTTTGCCCTTCCTCAGAATCTGAGGGTTTTTAATACCTTGAAAAACAGAAATTTTTGGTTTGGAACACTAAATACAAAATTCTAACATACTTTTAAATGTTTAAGAGAACTTGAACAAGGAGTCACTTAGAAACACAGTCATAATAGGCCTTAAACCCCACAGTTTTGACCTTCAAACCACCAGATATGAGGTAAGACTGAGGAATGAGGCTACTGGAACTCATTCCCAAGAGAAAGAAAGTTGCCGAAAATCAAATTCAGTGGAAAATCCCAGGAAGTCACTTACCACTTAGTCTAGGGAATTTCTATTGAAAAACACATTTGGGTTTTATAGGCTAAATTAAATCTCTTAAATGACATTTATTTACATCTTCATTTACAAGAAGATTTAAGACAATGTATACGTTTGAAGAGAATAAAACTAAATATTACAAATGACAGACAAAAAAAGATATAAAAGGAAGAATGCATCCTCTCTTTTGAGATTGGGGTCTTGCTATGCAGCCTGGACTGGCCTCTAACCCATGCTTCTACCTCAGTCTTCAATGTGCTAGGATTAGACATGTGTGACTCTAAACATGAACTTACATAATAATTAGACCTTTACTTCCTTAAAATAATTTTTAGAAAGTATACAGCATTTAAGAATTTTACATTTTTAATAAAAAAAGAAAAAAAATATGAGGTTGGAAAGATGGCTCAGCAGTTAGGAAATCTTGCTGCTTTTCCATAGGACCCAAGTTTGGTTTCCATGCCCACATCAGGCAGCTCACAGCCTTTTCAAACTTCAGCTCCTTAGGCATCTTCAAAGAAATGACACACATTCACAGGCATACACACACACACATACACACACATATAAAAATAATAACATTAATCTTTAAATTTCTTATCGTGCTGGGGATGGAACCTCAGGGCTTTAGGCATGCTGGGTTATAGTACTGCATCACTGAGTCACAACCCCATGCCTAATTTTTTTTTATCATGTTTAAAATATTTAAATTTTTTCTTTTATACATATTTTCTTACTTGATCATCATACTATTTTGTTTTTGTCTGTATACAACTATATGTGTGTTTAGGTACATGTATATCTATGAGTCAGAAGCCAAAGACCAACACTGGGTATCTTCCTCAATTGTTCTTTACCTTGCTTTATGAAGCAGGATCTCTCTGTGAACCTGGAGCTTACTAACTCAGCTGCACTCCCTAGTCAGTAAGATCTGCCTGTGTCCAACTCCCCAGGGATCCAAACTCAAGTCAGCTTGTGCAGTCAACTTTGTACCCACTGAGCCATATCTACAGCCTATATCTCCCTTTTGCAAAGCACCCATCCTTCACATTTTCCAGAGAATTGAACGTAAGCTCAGAGGAAGACTTGAAAATCATGCACTTGGACTTGGTGAGATGGCTCAGCAGATCAAGACATCTGCCACTAGGCCTGGCAACCTGAGTCTATTCCTGGGACCCACATGTCTTGAGAGAATCCAATTCCACGAAGTTATATGCTGATCAACCAGGATGCCATAACATACACATTCCCACCCTCAATAGATATATACAATAATCTAACAAAAAAAATAGAAACAAATTAAAGTCCCTGCTCTTGTTTGATCATACCGCTGGGCCGCAGCTGGACTAATAAAGAACAGTTCTTCACATGAACACTGAACCTGGGACACCTGTGTCCCTGGCATCTTCACAGGGGAAGGATTATTCCCTTAACTGGGAACTTTTCATCTGGAGATTGAGCAGACATACAACCAAGCAAGCTCAGATGTAAAGCAGCCCTTCCAAGCAGCCAACTTCAGCCTTGTGCAGATCCATACACTGAGAGGCAAAAATAATTTGTCATCATCATCCAATCAGCACAGAGCCATGATCAGAGGCCAGGTTTCCTAAGCTCTCTATACCACATTGCCCCTAGAGCTGTGTATATATTTCTGTGGGTTCTTTTTTCCTACACCCCTAATTCTTCCCTTCATAATTTCCCTTGTGTCTCCTGCATAAAATTCTATATGCGTATTCCTCAGCACACAAGGCGGTGAGTGGCCTAGCACAGGTAACTTCTCTGGGTAGCTGTTTCCTCTAGAGGAATGTTTGTGATTCCTAAAGAGAATAGGCTTCATTCTACGGAGTTGGCCTTCAGGGATTGATATAGTAAAGACCATACCCTAAGAGTAAGGATCTGAGTTTCTGAACCAACACCCATAAAAGATAACTTGGGTGAAACCACTTAGGTAGGAAGGGGAAAACAGCCTCAAATCTGAATAACTTTGCAAAGGACTTTTCTTCTTTTAAAGACCCGGTGAACCGGATTATCTATTTCAGGAACTTTTCACATCAATTTCTTGTCCTACTCCTGAACCTTTAGCAAACCACCTTCAAGTATTGGAAAAAAACCTAGTGAGCTCCTGCTTGGCAGCCATGCAAATTATGTAGCAACTGACTACAGCCATCCTAGCAGGATGCCATCAACAGTAACAACAGGATGGCAGATTCCCAAAGGGAGAGAATATCTGTCAGCAGGAAGCAGGCCACTAAATCCCACTCATCCCTCCTCCAGCAACGTTTCTTTTCATTGTCAACAGAAGAGGTCTTAAACCATTAAATTAGCTTCCTTATGTAACTTTAAATTCCCCAAACAGATCCATGAACATCACTCTGCTTTATTCCTTATACGTGTATGTGAGCATATTTATGTGTATGTTTTGTGTGTGTATATGTGTATGTGTGAGTATGTGTTTATGGGTTTTCTCCTTCCTCTATGGAATCCAGGGAATGCACTCAATTAGGCTCGCATGGTAAATGCTTTTGCCATTTTGGGGACACACTTTTGAGACAGGGTCTCATACTTAAATCCTCAGTGTAGTGAAGAGTTATCTAGACTCCTGAACCTCCTGCCTCTCTATCTCCCAAGTCCTGAAATTATAAATACATGGCTGGCTTGTAGGAACCTTTGTCCTTTCTATACACTTACTTGTAACTGGTTCAGACATAATCTCTCTAGAAAACTATTCAGATAGTGAAACTAACTCTGTCCTCTACCTTCTTCAAAGCCTGGGCTTCTGAACTGGGTCTGCCTCTAGTTGCTACCACTGGCAATATACACAGAATACATTCAAAGGCAAAAATACCTTCAAACTGCACACATAACACACATATACACATCAATGAAAATTAAGACGGACCCCAACTTAATACCAGGCATTTCCTTTCATATTGGTTCTGCACTGACTTCAGTATTTCATACAGTACATACTCAGAACATGATTAAGCCATATATGTACACAGTACATGTATACATTAAATAGCACTTAGAATCATGGTCTGATACATGGCATGCGAATGCACATCTACTTGAATATTTATACAGATGGTTTTTGTTTTTTTATATTTTGGGGAGCAGCATAACAGCATAGTATCCCGTTATAGGGACATACCACGATTACTTGCACCCGACTTAGGGTCCCCCAAACACCAGCGCCAGCGAGTACGCGGGGCTCCCACCTTCCCAAACGCCTTTTCAGCAGTCGGGCGAGCCCCGCACCGAATGCCCTCTCCTCCTCCCCCCCACCTAGGGCGGCGACCGAACCCAGAGGGCTCCGGTCCCCCGGTGATTCCCCGACCCCCGCCCTGGTGGGTGGGTGGGGCGGGGCCCCGGGGTGGGCGGGACTCCGGCCGGCAGGGGCGGCCGCGGCTCCTCCCCTCTCCTCCGGCGGCGCCGGCGGCGGCAGCACTTCCGGGTCGGCGCGGAGGCGGGGCGGAGGCGCCGCGGCTGTTATTGTTCCGAAGGGCTGGGCCGCTGGGATCCGCGCTCGGCGCTGTCAGTTCGTCCCGCTGCCCCTCGGCCCTTGCTGCTGGCTCTCACGGCGGCCGACGGCGGGCGGGGCCCGGGTTCGCGGCCGAGCGGCGCCGGTGAGGGCGCGGAGGAGGCGCCCAGCGGGAGGAGGAGGAGCCGTGAGCCTGGCACGAAGCGGCCGCGGCCATGGCGTACGCCTATCTCTTCAAGTACATCATCATCGGCGACACGGGTAAGGCCGCCGGCGGGCTGCGGAGGGCCGGGGCGGCCGGGCGGCCCGGGCGGCGGCGGCGGCGGGCGCGGGTCGGCTGGCGCGGCGCCTCCCTTCCTCCCACCCTCCCTCGGTCCCCGGCCGCCGCTCCATTTCCGCAGTGCTGGCGCTGGTGACGTGGGCGCTTGCGAGCGGCCGCGGCCTGGCCGGGCCTTCCCCGCTCCACCCGGGCCCTCTGCAACCCGGCCGGCGGCAGCCGTTTGCGACACCGGGGCAGTGTGGCAGCGGCGCGGCCCGCCCCCGGGCCCCCGCCTCGCCTGTCTCCGCGGCCCGGGGAGGGAGAGGGAAGCCGAGCGAGTCGGAGCGCCACGGACCCCATTCCGGATTTTTCAGCCGGGTCCCACCTCCCCCCACCCCCGACCTGCACGCTTCCGCCTAGGCCCGGGCAAGGCGCACCCTGAAGTGGGACAGCCTGTTGGGGAGGAAAAAAATTATTAAAGGAAAAAATCTCTATATATGAATGTGTATATACATGTATATGTTTGAAACATCCAACTTCCAAGTCCGAATAAGTCAGATCACATGACTCGATGGCAGAGCAAATCTTTTCTGGGCCATTAAAACGCTGTAGAGCCTTGGCGACTTTTGCCACGTGTATGCTGGGGTTCATGATAGTAATTCAAGGCAGGTCGGTCAGTCAGTGCTCTGGGTCTGAGAATGTTGTGGTTATGCTGACTGAGGACTGGATTTTTTTTTTCAGTTGTGTCAAGTCCAGGATCACAACTGCTAATTTTCAGGTGACCTCTTGAACATTCTTAAGTAAATCAATTCATTAGTTATAATAAAATCAGTTCCCACTTAAAAATAGCCTCCTAATAAGTTTATCAAGCAAGTAAAGAAGCTCTTTATGAAATACTTTGAATACCCTTCATTTGGGCCTTACTTCGAATCTAATAATAAATGTAAAGCTTGTTCAGGTGTTAAAACTATTAATACACCAGAGTCTGATTTCAGTAGTGTCTGTTGCACAACCTGGACCCCTTGCACAACACTGGAAACGTAGATGCAGCTTGAGCTTGCCCTATAATGTAGCACAGTCTATAAGTAAGTGTAGAAGTATGTTGATTGCCGCCTAAAATAAATCTTCCTGCTGTAAATACAAGGCTTTTTTTGGGGGGGAGGGGTATGTGTTGTTTGTGTGTAAGGAAATGGATAGTTTTCCATGCAAAATACTGGGTAAAGCAATATTGTGTCAACTGTTTGGAAAGGAGGTATCTAAAAGCACCGAGTTTTAAAAAAATAAAGTAAAATTGTTGGTGTCAGATTAACTACAGTATGCCTGGGTTTGTGAAATAGGAATGACTGACCACTTGGTTGTCTTGGCAGTAGCAAAAATTAAGTTTAGAATTTGCAGTGTATCTTGATTTTATTGGGGGTCCACTGTGGGTTAATAAGGTAAAGTGCGGGGAAGAGTGGGGTTGCACGCATTAACAAGCTTGCTCTCCGTTCTCAGGAAACTTGTCCCCATCCAGAACCAGTCCCTGTGAATCCGAAGGAAAGATTTCCTGCTTTCTTGGCATTCTGTTCTGACCTAGTTCTGGCATTTGACTGCTTGACAATGGGCTGTAGAGTAGTAGCACTTCCCACGTCGGTGTGCCCGTCCTGGAGTACCGTGTCAAGAGGCTCACTCCTGCTCTCCCGCCTCTGTCTTTGTAGCCTGCCCCTCTGGATCACCGCAGCGCTGGTTTCTGAGGCTTTCCTTGGCCCCTCCTCCTCCCCCTGACCTGCCTTCTGCTACAGTCTTTCCTAATGAAATTTTGTTAGTCTTTTAATTACAGCCTTGCTCCTGTCTTCCACAGTGTCTGCAGAATCAGCCTATCTTGACCTCTTACATGGGCCAGTACTCTCCTGGTACCTTGATTAGAAGTGACTACTTATTTTCTGGATTGTATTTCTCAGTTTATATCATTTTTTTTTCTGATGTTAATTCCAGACTGATTTTATAGGTCTTTGTGTAAGCATCTGCATTGGCTTGTGTACTTCTTGAGGGTAGAAAAGGTGTTCTGTAGGGCTCTGTGCTTTAGGATGGACCTAGTTAAAGGTAGGTCTCATATTTAATTAACTTATCCAAGAGCCAGTGACCACTGTATTTCTATTACTGTACATTAATAATTTCAGTTTTTAACCCCAATTCTGCAGCCTTCTTGCTTATTGGTTTTGTTGAAAACATGTAATTGATATATATATATGTATATAATATATGTATATAGCAAGCCTAGCCTAATAATATGAGCAGATAATTATTAACAGAAAAAGCATGTTTCAGAAATCTGGCATTTTTGTGTTTTTAACCTCATCATCAGTCCTTCTGCCCCTCATTTAGATACACAGATGCACAAGCCAATTGTGTTTACTCCTAGCTAAAATGTCCCTTCTTTTTGCCTGGATTATGTTAAAACTCCCTCTTCTGACAAACCCTTTTTCCCTTTAGGATAGTAAGAAACATTTCTTCATCTTGGATTACAGGGATTTTTTTTCCTCTCCTCCCCCACTCTCTGTTCCTCTCCTCTTTCCCACTACCGCTTGCATTTTAAATGATCTTTTTTATTAGGAATGATTTACTTTTCACCGTTCTGTAAAAAAACAAAAGTTTGTGTGCCCTGAGAGGAGGTGCTTACCGAGGTGGTGACATTTGAGCTGAAGTTAATTAGATGAGCACAGATTCACCAAATCGGCATAGCCGACAGCTCAAGGGTAGTACATACTTGAAGCGTGGGTGAGCTGGGTTAGAGATTTGAGAGCTAATCACAAATGGAATCCTCTTGTCCAAGATTTCGCTACTTGAACTGTTGAAATTATGTCTTCTTAAATTTTAAAATTCTATAGGTATGTGTGAGTGCCTGCATGGAGATTGTGTGTGTGCACACGTGTGTTTGTATCGTGTACATGTCTGATGGCTTTAGAGGCCTGAAGAAGGTGTTGGATTCCCTGGAACTACTTTGTATGGATTTTGGGAACTGAACCCATGATCTCTGAAAGAGCAGTGAGTGCCCTTAGCCACTGAGCTATTTCTCCAGGCCCCAAATAAAGAAATTTTATAGAGAAGGAAAAAAAAGTCTCAAAACATGAATGTATTTATGAGTAAGCTCCCACTGTAAGAAGCTCCTGCCCTGAGTTCCTCATTTGTCCCCACATTGCTGTGTTGGCATCAGGTGTTGATGGCCATATCAGTAAGTCGGATGATTGCAGAGCAAAATTACAGATCGTGCAACCCAAAATGCAAAGTCTTATTTACTTGGTGAAAATTGTTTTGATGCATTGGTTCACACGTAAAACCATGGACTCCTGGGAATCTGGCTGAGTTGCCCTTCTAGAATGAAGTAGGCAGTGACCTTTCTTTAGTGAACAGGAAAGGAAACTGGGAAGGTCTTCCTTCAGAGAGGAGCAGCCACCTAAACAGTAAGCTGTCCTGGATTCTGCAGAGGGAGGGTCAGCAGTGTTAAATTCAGTAGAAACTGACTGTTGGTGGAAGGTGTGGTCTGAGTGCTTTGCACACTGTTGGGGAGGAAGGCAAGAGACAGAAGTGCGGGCTACACTGGCGCTCCTGCTCTGGGAGTGCACAGCTTCACTGTGCTGTGCAGATCGGTGGAACAAGTCCTAAACTGTTAAACTGTGTAACAGTTGTTTGAGGAGAAGAGAGAACTCAGCTTGTATTAAGAAAGTTTGTGTTGGTGAGATGAAGTTTTCTGTACTCCTTTTCTGTTTTTGTTACTTCTTCTGAGATGGGGTCTTGGCTGGCCTTGTATTGTGTGCGTTTTTTTTGTCTTCAGACTCGTGGGAGTCCTCCAGCTTTAGTCTCATGAGTGCTAGAATTACAGGCATGTGTCACCAGGTCCAGTTATTTTTCCTTTTAAGTTTTAATATTATAATATTAGTGCCCATGTTCTCTACCCTGTGTTCATGGTCCAGCCAAGTTTCCATAGTCTCTGTCAATTGTATTTCATGTCTTGGAGTGTTGGGGAAATGTTTTTCAGTTAGTAAAGCTCATGAGTAAAGCTTATGGCTTGCTAAAGCTTGTGCCATTTCACCTCCCTGCTCATCCTCAGCCTTGGATAAGGCTATGTCCTTTACAGCAGAAGACAGTCACATAGCTCCTCTTCATCTTGTCTCTAACTTCTAATTTTCTGTTAGAGCTTCCCACTTAGTTTCATCCACTTTGCTTATTTACAAACTTTAAAATATTCAACAGCTTATAAGCTGTTGTTCTTTGCTTATAAATAAAAGATATGTGCCAGAAAGATGCTGGATTTCCTGGGCTGCCACACTCACATAGTCAGTCACCTTTTATTTAGTTCTTGCTCGTTTCTTGCTCAGACCACGTGAATCTTCTCATCTCTAGAGATAAAGTTGTATTAGTTCCATAGTGACGTTTTATTCTTACAAACTTTTGTTCACAGTAGTTGTACTTTAATATACCTCTCTTGGTCACTGGTGTTCCTTTATGCTAGTTTTCTAAATTGATTCTTTCCTTACAGATGGACTTCTCTGCTTTGCAGATTTTTATTATTATTATTTTAAGTACTCCCTAGTTTCTACATAATATCAGTGCCCTGTTGTTTATCCCTAGCACTTGTATTGGGGGATTTTTTATTTTACTTTACTTTTTATTGGTATAGGATCTCATTACATAGCCTAAACTGGTGCCAAATTTGAAATGATTCTTCTGTTCCAGCTTCCTCAGTGCTGGGATTACAGACTTATCTAGTCCTTGTTTGTTTGCTTGCTTTGTTTTGTTTTGGGGGTGGGGCAAGGAAGGAGAGTCCTGTTTTGGTTTTGTTGTTGTGTGTTTCTATAGACAGATTTCATACAGCCTGGGCAGGCCTCAGTTTCTTGGTGTGAGGAGGAAGAATGTTGAAATGATCCTCTTCCTTCTACCTTTCCGGTGCTGGGATTACAAGGCATGTACCATTTGCACAGCCCAGATTTTTTTTTTTTTTTAAATTAGGGTCTTTCTTTTGTAGCATAAATTGGCCTCAACTTCAGATCCTCCTGCCTGTGTCTCCTGAATGCTGAATTGCTGGCTTGTACCATTGGATCTATTATCTTTTAATCCTTCAAAACATTAATTTTTAATTTTATAGATGAAGACGTTAAGCTGTGTAGTTTAGAAAGAGTTATTTTTTGTATTCGTGGAACAAAGACCTTGGGCTGCATACCATAGCCTTCGATATCTGGTGGCCTGGCTTCATTCCCATTTGGCATCCCTCTTGTACCTCAGTTTTACTTTTGTTTTTCTTTGAGACAGGGCTCACTTTATAGCCTGAATGACATGGGACTTACTGTATAGACCAGGCTAGCCTCAAACTCACAGAAATTACCTGCTGCTGCTTGTTTCTCCTAATTATCTTAAATACTCTCATCTTCAGGTAGAGCTGATGGTGACTTTGACCAAACTGGAAGAGAAAGATGAGTGTTGACGGCTGTGTTATTGTGGCCAGCTCCTTGAAGGCAGGATGGTGCTGGCACAGCGTGTGCTTTCGTGAGTGATGAATGTGATATGTAGGTTTTGCTAGGCAGGCAGCATGGCATTTACCAAACTATTCCTCATCTCCAAAAGTAGTAAAGGGCACAGAGATTGAGTTTTATGCAAATGGGGGATAGAGGATATGTAAATTTTCTGTTGTTACTGGAATAAGCTACCAGAAAATTAGCAGCTCAAACAAACAAATTTATCTTGGTATTCTACAGTTCACATGTATGATGTGTCTGTTTTGGCAAAAGTCAAACCTTTGGCAAGGCTGGGTTCTGTTCTGGAGAGTCCTTGCTCATTCATGTTGTTGGCAGAACTTAGCTGTGGGGCTCCTGTCCCTATTTTTTTGCTAGTTGTCATTTAAGGGCTTTTTCCCAACTTTTTCATGAATGAATGCGAGCGAGAGAGTGTGCACACACACTGGTTTTTTCTCTATCTTCAAAGGTAGTAACATACAGTTACCACATGCTTTCTTATGTCCTTTCTTTTAGTTTTTGTTTGTTTGTTTGTTTGGTTTTGTTTTATGACTTTGGGGTTTGTTTGTTTGTTTGTTTTGGTTGTTGTTTTGTTTTGAGACAGTTTCTCTATGTAACAGCCCTGGCTGCCTAGAACTTGCTTTGTAGACCAGGCTGGCTTGGAACTCACAGAGATCCATCTACCTCTGCCTCCTGAGAGGTGGATTAAAGGTGTGTACCACCACGCCTGAGCTGTGTCCTGGCTTTCTAAATCTTGTGTCATCCCATCTCTGGTTAATCTATGAGACTCCACTATTAAGATGCATGTGATTAGATTGGGTTCACCTGGAAAAAAAAAAAACCAAAACAACAACAACAAAACATTCCTTTTCCCAGTTTTGAGTTTTGTTTTTGTTGGTTGGTTGTTACTTTCTAGGTCTTAGTAAGTACAGATCTTGAGTTTGCAGCCATTCTGCCTTCTTCAGCCTTTCAAATTCTGGATTTACAGGCATTTTTACCACCGATCCAGCTGCTGTAACTGATTGTAGAGGGCAGTATCTCTGCTGTTGTAACTCATTGTTTCTGAACAATGCTATCCATTGAGAGACTGTTTTTTAGTTTGGGGATGGGAGGCTGTCATAGCACAACACTGCCCATAAATGACTAAGCTGGATTTTAAGGTTTGGGTCTTTCTGACTCCAGAGTCTGCAGTCCCCCTGTATTGTGTAGATTCCTTTGCTTCTCTTAAGCTCCTTATCAAATTGTATGTTGTGGGTTTGCTAATCTCTTGGTTTGTTGAGTTGTTGTTGAGTGCTGCATAGTCCTGTAGTTCCTTTATTTAAAGAACAGTATGTGTACTCATACAAACAAAGCAGAATTAGATCTATCTAAAGCTGAGATCAAGTACTTTCTCTGATTCTTATAGCTATGATTTTTTCGGAGACTTACTGTCTTTATAACACGGGAATGAAGGCATTAGATTGGGCATGTATGTTAGGTTTTTCTGTTTTTTGTTTTGTTTTGTTGCTGTGGCAAAACACCCTGACTAGTGCACTATTTTAAAAAAGTGTTTAAAAATTAGGCTCACTATCTCAGGGGGTTAGAGTTCATGATGACAGAGCAAAGGCCTGGCCTCAAGGAGCAACGGGAACTGACATCCTGATCTACAGCTATAAGGCAGAGAGTGAGTGAGCACTGAGCATGTCTTTGGAAGCCTCAGAGCCTGCCGCCAGTGATCTACCTCTCCCAAGAAGGCTGCACCTCCTAATCCTTACCAGACATTTCCACCGACTAAGTGCCAAGTGTTCAGACATACAAGCTTATGGGCCATTCTCATTCAAACCACCACAGTTTGCGGCTACAAATCTCGCAAGAAATGGCAAGAGCCGTCATCACTTTCTGTCCTGTTTCCTTAAATGTTTCTGTAATTATCTCACATTTATTTTAAAATGCTTTAAAACCCCAGAATCGACCATGCTGCCTACTTTCCAAATAATACAGATTTTGAAACTAAATGAGTTATTTTTCCCTCATTTTGTCCTAGTACATTGATTTTTCTTCTCCAGTCATATCCACCACTACCACCCCTCCGCAAACACACATTGCTGCTTACTTTGCTTATTCGTGCCCACAAGGTACTTTTTAAGTTGTCTTCTATGGCTTGTCTTCAGTGTTCCTAGCCCGTGTTGTATTTCCTTGTACTTACCGTGGTCTTTTGTATCTAAATGGTTTATAAAGCTTCCTTATATTAAGATGGTTTGTTAACACTCATTTTATTCTTTCTGTCCATCTATTCATCTCCAAGTCCACTGGTGATTTTTTTTCACTGTTTGTGCATTTAGTTATATATGTACATACATGTAGATTTGTGTGCACATGTATATAGAAGTCATAAGTTAATACTGGGTGTCTTCATTTCTTTCCAATAGGTTTTTTGGGGGAGAGAGACAATGTTTTGTCTTTTTGACACAGGGTCTCTTTTTGTTTATTTGTCCAAGACAGGATTTCTTTGTGTAGCGCTGGCTGTCCTGGAACTCACTCTATAGACCAGGCTCCTGGAACTTACAGATCCACCTGCCTCTGCCTCCCAAGTGCTAGGATTAAAGGCATGCACCACCATGCCCGGCTGGCACAGGGTCTTTGATGAATCTCAAAAATTGGCTAGACTGGTTGTCTAGTGACTTCCAGGGGTCCTCCATCTCTGCTGGGTACCTCTCCCTTACCCCCGACCTTGTACAAATTACTGACACCAGGCACCATACCAGGTCTGAGACTTAGGTGTAGGGATTATGCTGCAGATATATCAGTTGGGGCTGAGTACTTCATGATCAGTTGTTCAGTACATTTTTACTAGTTATGGATTCCTGTAGTTTTTTTATGTAGCCTATTACAATATTTTAAAATACATTTTGAGCCTATAATTTGAATAATTAAATTTTTAATATACATATATATAGTAATCATTGAAGAATTTGAATTTATTTCTGCCATTAAGTATTGTTGTAACTAAGTTAGATAGGCAGGGATCAAGACACAGATGACATGCATACATGCCCACCATGAACTTTTTATATGTACATCCCACACAGGAAGCAATATGAACAACACATTTCCCAAGATGTCTGATATTCCCTGCACATTATAGAACATTGTAAAGGCTATTGTTTTGTGGGATAAAATAATTAAATTTCTGAGTTTTCCGTTTGTAAAATTGATGTACTGTCTGCCAAGTGCCTGTTCAAGCCCTGGTATCTTGGCATGCTTGTGTACGTGATATGTTAGTGCTTGGGATGCTGACATATGCCTGTAAATCTAAGAAGCTGATACAGGAAGATTATGAGTCAGAAGGCAGTTTGGGGTGTATAGTACGTTCCAGGCAACCTGACTATATCAAGGCTTTATCTCAAAATTAATTAATTACTATTAAATGAAATTTGTAGAAGACTTTGGCATTTGTCCATTTTTAGCAATAACTGGTATGCATCTAGAAGTGTTAGATGGTATCACAAGTCCTCTCTGATTATTTTGGCATAGACCACACTCTTGGACATTTTCCAAGAGTCAGGATTTATAATTAGAAGATCTTGATTGGTGTGGTGTCTCCACTGTATGACCTTAGTTAAGTTCAGATCTCATCATCTCAGGTAATGCAGGCTGGCCTACTTCACTGGGGTTTGTTTTGTTTTTGTTTTTGTTGTTGTTGTTGAGCTTGATATACAGGTGCTTTGTGAACTACAAAGTGGTTTACTAATAATAGTACTTAAAGTTAATTGTTCTACTCATTGAGCTTCCTACAGTTAGTGGGGTAGGTTTTGCCTATTTAAAAAGGCTAGTTTGCTGATTTCAAACTAATTTCTTGAGTTGAAAACAACATCATGTGTTAATCACAAATAGTAGCTCTTTTGATCTTGATGTCCTTTGTACTAAAACTTTGACAAGTCCTTTTTTATCTCATATGTCTTCATGAGCAACTCAAGATTGGAAAGACTATCAGAGAAAGACATTCTAGTTTTTACTAGTCTTCTGGACGAGTGATAGGGCAGTAGTCACCCTCTGCCTGGACTTAACTCCGTGCTTACTTTTATGATATTGCATGTGCTGGCTACTTTTATATGAACTTTATACAAGCTAGAGTCATTTGGGAAGCATGATTCTCAATTGAAAAAAAAAATGTTTGCATAAGATTGGTTTACTCGGAAGTTTATAGTGCATTTTCTTAGTTATTGATGTGGGAAAGCCCAGCCCATTGTGTTTGGTGCCACTGTTAGGTCGGTGGCCCTGGGTACTAAGAACGCAGACAGAGCAGGCCTTGAAGGAGCAAATCATCTTAGTCAGCATCACTGCTCCGTAACCTCTGCGTCGGTTCCTGCCTCGAGTTCCTGCCCTTGCTTCCCTGGATTGTGATGACTGCTATCTAGAACATAAAATAAACCCTTTCCTCCCAAAGTTCCTTTTGTTCATGTTGTTTTATCAGAGCAATGAAACCGTTAGACACTGCATGAAGGGTTTCTTTCACTTTTGAACCCCTTTTCTGAAGAAGCAGATTTGTATGTAATTCTACAGACCTGTTTTATAGAAATGAATTTGTTGGTAAAGAACTGTCTTATCCATTTGAATAAACTATTACTCCTTCAGTTTCAAATGTGCACATGGCCCTAGTCCCTTCTGCTGCAAACTTCAGTTGGTAGAATCAAGTAACAAAATGAGTTATCAGTTATAAATTAAAACAAATAATTGTATGTCTGAGGTTTGTATCCTAATTTCATCAATGGAATTAAACAATAATTGCTATTACACTTTTTAGTTGTCCTTTGTAACACCATGTATAAGTCTAACTTAGTTTTTTAAAGATTTCTGCATAGTAAGTCATAATTAGATCTGTTTCTTATTCCCTTAGTCGATTTCTGTGTTTAATAGTAACCAAGTCTATTTAAACAAGATTTTAGTGAGAAACTTTGATAGTTCACAGAATATGGAGAATAGTAGAATCAAGTTAACAAAATGGGCATGATCAAGGAAAATAGGACACAGCCAGATTTGTGGTATCACTAAAGCCTGATTAAGAAAATGGTGGACATATGTCAGTGGACTTGGTTGGGCTCTTTCAGCTTTCTTGTAGCTATTGTGCACTGTTCTTGCAATGGCCCTTGGTATTGCAACACCCTCTCAAGATTCCAAATTCTGAGCAGCAGTATCTGATTGGCCCAGTCTCTGTCAGTTTCCATCCTAGCTTCCAGGGAGATCAAAGAGCACTGGGGTTAAAGATACATGTCACCAAATCCAGGCACTTAAACTTTTGTCTTCAGTGTTGGTATTGTTAGTTTGTCCATTGGTGTCAGAAGCCAGATTCCTGGATCAGCTGCTATTTGCATTTTCAATTTTATAGATACTGCCAAATGACTTTCATACAGTCTGATGATGTTTAATCTGAACGTCCTGCATGTTCCATGTTCTTAAATTCTACAAGCTAACCTTAGCGTTAATTGTTTATGTGGCCTATTAACTAGTCCTTGTGTTCCCAATATAGCAATTTGGTTTTGTTACTGTTACACCTTTGGTTCTTATTAGCTTACTCTGTCATGAAATAGTTTACTTTGCTTACAGCTTTTAACTTTGTGATAAACCGTTTCTGTCCTAACATGCTTTTTATAGTTCACGTACAGTAGATTTTATTCCATAGTAATAATAACATAACTTCCGTAGCATTGTGAAAAAAAAGTTTTCTTTTTAAGCTACTTACTTTTGAGACAGTGTCTTACTATGTAGTGTAGGCAGAGCTTGAGCCCTTAGTGATCTACCCTGACTCTTGTGTCTGAAGCTACAAGAATGCTTCACCATGCCCGCCTTTGTGTTGTTTCTTTTGCTTTATTTCCCAACTCTGGAAGTTTTCATTTCCTAGGTCTATGGTAGAGTACCATTGGCTTCACTTGTTTTTTTCCATTTTATTTTTATTTATTTGGGTTTACTGTGTAGCCTGGCAGACTTCAAGCTTGCAGTTTTGCTGCCTTAACTCTTCCCCAGGCACTGGACACACAGGTGTGTGCCATTATGCTCTCCAGCTGATGCTTCAGTTAAGCAAAAGAGAGATGTTCTGGATTCCTCCTGACCAAGTCATTTTATCATGAACCATAGCAAAAATAGTGTGGATGAGAATTTCAATAGATGTGAGTTCGATTAGATACTACACAGTTATTTCCATTGTGGTTGGTGATGGGGTGTGACATGTGTTTGTGTGTAGGTAAAAGGAGAATTTTAGCTATCCGTCCTCAGGAGCTGCTCTTGTTTTTTGAAAAAGGATCTCTCTCTAGCCTGGAACTCATTGATTAGACTAGGCTGGCTGGCCAGTGAGCCGGCCCCAGAGATCCTCCTGGCTACCTCCAGTGCTGGGTTTGAAAGCACGTGCCACCATACTTGGCCTTTTTAATGTGTGTTAGGGATTCAACTCGGGTTCTTCTGCTCGCATTGCGCAGACTTCACCGACTGTGCTGCCTCTCCAGCCCTCCACGGTTGTCCTTAGGCAGGACACACAGTAAGCTGCCTTTCACATGTTTCTGAGCTCAGTACAAATGAGTCAGTACTCACCCTAACTTTGTGCTGTCAAGTTTAACATTTCATGTTCTGTTCTAGTTCATTTTGTGGTGGTTATGACTCACTAAATTCAGTTCTTTACGTAGCTAATTATACTTAGTATTTAAGAACATTTTTCTGGGGCTGGAGAAGTGGCTCAGTAGTTAGAGCACATGATCTCCTCCAGCACCAGCATCCAGGTGGCTCACAGCTCCCTGTAACTCCAGGAGTATCTGACAGTTCTGGCTTTTTCAAGCACCTGCATACGTATACATAGCAAACACATAATTTAAAATCATTTTTAAAGTAATTTTTTAAGGTTATTGTCTTAGAGTCTTATTGCTGTGAGGAGCCACCATGACATGGTAACTCTTAAAAAGAAATTTAATTGGGACTTACTTAAAGTTTTAGAGGTTTAATCCATTATCATCTTGGTAGGAAGCATGGCAGCATGCAGGCAGACATGATACTGGAGTTGGAGCTGAGAGTTCTGCATACTGCTCTGCCAGCAGCAGGAGACTGTGCCACACTGGGTGTGGCTTGAGCTTATGACACCTTGCAGCCCATCCCCACAGTGAGACACCTCCTCCAGCAAGGCCACACCCCCTACTAGTGCCATTCTCTATGTGCCAAGCATTCAAACACATGAGTCTATGGGGCCCTTCCTCAGTTATCCTGGGTGACTCTCTGGCTCCAGTAATGGACACTGTAAGTTGAGAAATAGGGTATAGTTTGTCCTGGTTTTTCTCCATTGCTGGTCATTTTGAAGCAAACGAGTAGGGAAAATAGAATGAATTGGGAGGAAGAAAGGAACAGACATAGTGTTATTTTGAAAGTATTTAGTTACCTTACTTGCTATTAGATTAACACAGAAGTTATTCCCTAAGAAAAGTACTAAATGCTTCCTTTTGTTGTCTACGCTTTCATTTATTTTATGTAGATTATGTGTGTGTGCCTGAGTGTATGTGTGCGCCACATTCATGCCAGGGGGCTGTGGAGGTCTCAGGAGGTGCTGGCGCCTCTGGAGCTGGAGTTAGGAGCTAAGAGCTGCCATGTGGATGCTGGCAGCTACCCCTGGGGCCTCTGCGAGAGCAGTGTGTGCTCTTAAGCGCTGAGCCATCCTTTTAGCCCTGTGTTCTGATTTTTGAATTAAATTACACCTAGCTTTGTATTTGTAAATGTATTACGCTTAAACTAAGCTTTTCTGCAGTTACCTATATTCCAAACCCTCCAACTTCACCAGTTGAATTTGGCTTATCTTACTGAGGGATGTTTTTAATCATACCAATTTATCAGTCAAGAGTTATCCTGGCTGATAGGAATTTGAACAAAGCAGGGGCAAAATCAAGAATCCTTAATTGTAATGAAATTAGAGTCAAGATGGGGGAAGTCTGGCTAAGGGTTAGAGAACAACCTCAGGAGCACAGTGAAAGGACTGAGGACGGCTCCACTGTAGAGCCATTGCCTCGTAGGCACAGAGCCTTGGGTTCAATCCCAGCGCCACAGGAAGACTGACCGGGCATGCTGTCTACACACCTGTAACCTCAGCACACAGGAGACAGAGGCAGGAGATGCTTAAGGTCATTTTCATCTACATAGCAAATTTGAGACCAGCCTGGGCTACATTAGACTCAGCCTCTAGAAAGAAATAGAAAGAAATAAAAACTGGAAAAAAAATTAAGGAGGGAAGGACCTCTGCCTTTGAAGCTAGGCAGAGAATGAAGGAACAGGTCTGGCACCTAGGTATCATTGGAGAGCTCAGGTATGCCCATAGCAGTTTCCCGAGGGGCTTAGTTGAGCTGGAAGGATGGAGCTTATGTGGTGTAAGAGCCCCAGAGGCAGCAGAAGCAGTACTGAGGAAGTTGGCCATAGAGAGGCGCCAAGTGCTGTTGATCTCTGGTAACTAGGTTGTGCTCTGCTGGAGATACTCCACTCACTTGCAGGAAATTGTCAGTTGACTGCCACCCTACTGTGCGCCTGCGAGATGACCGTTTTAAAGGAAAATCACATGTAATTCAGTACAGGTCATGCCAGACATCGAAATCTTACATAACACGGTCATACTTTATTGCCTAGAATATTTTCCTGTCTGAAAAATGTCCCATTTTAAAAAAAATTGAAAAAGTAATAGTTTTTCTTGAACTGTAGACTCTGTACACTAGATTTGTCATAGGAAAATGAGTAGTCTCCATGTTCTCCTATGCAAATGCAGCATTAACTCAGAATTCACTGAGCATCTGCTTTCTGACTACTAAAGTAATTTTCAGATGCCTGAAAAGTAAATGTTAGTGTGCCTGAGGAAGACAGCTAGACATGCACGCACATAGTGAGGGTGCAGGGAGCGTGCTAAGTGTTCCATGAAGCAGGCCTGAGTGGTTCAGATGTCAGGCTGTCCTTCGCCACTAGAGAAGGGGAAGGCCCCAGCGTGCTGCCGCTTTCTGTCTGCTAGCATCTTAGTGGATGGAGTTAAGGCAGTACTCTGATCACCATAACATGAACAAACAGGGCTGAAGACCTGAAGCAGCCTTTCCTGCCAGTGCCGCCCAGGGTCCAAGTCTAGTAGCCATCTCTTACGTTGTTGCTGGGTAAGTTGAAATGCAGAAGGTCACCGAATGCTTAAAACATAAGAATAAACACTACTGTGAAGAATTAAGTAGCTATGGCTCTACAGGGTTAGAATCAACAGAGCTAGGGATTGGGACTTAGCTCAGTGGTAGATCACTTACTTGTCTAGCAAGCACAAGGCCCTAGCTTTAGTCCTCAACAGGGGGAAGGGGCTGGGGGAGGCTCAACAGTCAGCTGTAGTAAGGTCTCTGATTGAGAAACTGGTAAAGCCTGTCTTCTGAAACATCAGCCTAGCAGGGCATCAGACATTAAAATAACCCTTCCCTTCTACCTTCGTACTCCTGTCTCCCTGGTGCAGTTGTATATAGTGGAGATTGGGGGAAAAAATCGGATACTACTAATAAGAGTTAGAAAATACCTTATTTGTGTAAGGTATAGTATAATATAATAAACATAAAAAATATTACAGGAAGTGAAAATGATTTTTTAAATCTAAAGAATGGATAGGGAGGGGGCAGGGAGAAGATGGGGGAGGGCATGAAGGAGGGGGCTACGGCTGGGATACAAAGTATATAACCTGTGATTAATATAAAAATAAATAAATTACTTAAAAAAAGAATGGATAGGGTTTTTAAATAAAAGTTATGTATTTACTAGTACAAATGTATAAAAGGTCTGGAAATGGCTATCTCATCTCCATATGTATGTCATCATACAGGAAAAGTACAGAGGTTAAAATGTAGACGTAGCTCTGGAAGTGTGTGCTCACACAGTAGAGTCTTCAGTGAGGACAGCACAGAGTAAGAAGATTTTCTTTGCAGTGGAGAAACCTGACACATTGCTTCAGCCAAGATGAACAGTTACGTTTTTGATTAAAAATAGAAATCTTCTCTGTGGCCTTCCTCTCAAACACTCATAACCCAAACCTAATCATTACGCAACTCAAATTCCAACAGGGAATGCACCACAGAGCACCTGAGCAGTATCCCCAAAACTGTCAGCCCAATCAAGAGCAAGGATTTCTTAGGAAATATTCCCAAATTTCTTGCAAAGGACTTGCCCAAAAATCTCTTGAGGAATAAGCAGATAAATCTTCAAGCCTTAAGACAGACCTCCAGATTCCCTGGGGTGGAGCTTTGGGAATCTGATTTTTAATGTGCCCTGATGCTCAGTGTTTGCTACAGGCATGGGCTTTAAGTATCCATTCTCAAAAGTACTATGTCCTACAGAGGGAACATTCAATGACTTGGGCCCTGAGTTTAAAAAGAATAATAATATAAAAGGCTGAGGTAAGAGGCTTGAGTTCAAGGATAGAGGACAGGTGAAAAAGAAGAGCATAGAATTGATGGTTACAGCATGGTTACATGTGTCATTTGTATTAAATAGAAAGGGGTAATGATATCTAACTCAGGTCTTAAAGTGTAGCATTATCAGCTTGACAAGATACCACAAAGCCTACTAACCCAAGTTTGATCTCTTGAGACCCTCATGGTGGAAGCAGAAAACTGACTTCGGTAAGTTGTCCTTTGACAACCACACACACACACCATGGCACACACTTTTACATGCACACATTCGCACCACAAATGGTATTTTCCACATCAGGTGTTTTGAAAGAAGAAAAGATGGCTACATTTCAGATCTTGTCCCCAAGGAACTTTGTTTATAAAGGAGATGAAAATGGGCATTTAAATAACTGATAGTGGAAATTAAAGTTAGTAATAACTGCCTTTTCAGAAATAAGAGTAAGTACACTAAATATTCTATCCAGCTAATGGAAGAAAGGATTTCATGAATAGAGGTGATCAGCTCCACAGAGCTCTGGGCCAGGTGGGAGTTTTCTGTTTGCTGAGGAATGCAGTGTCTTTGCTTTCTAAACACTCTCAAAGTACTACTGCTCTGGACTTTCTCAAACAAAGCTAAGGTTGAGGTTTAGCTTTTTAACTGCTTCATGTGGCATCTGTGAGTACAGAGCAAGATTAATTTATCCTCGCTTAAGAGACATAGGTGTGTTTTGAATGTGAAAGTCTTGAAGATTTGTCCATTGCAGAAAAGGATTCAGTACAAAGAGAAGCCTAAACATGGAGATAAAAAAAAAAAGGCTCCTCATTCACAGGACTACAGAAAAGGCTGTGCCCTTCCTGTGAAGAACAGAGACCTGCTCTAGTGCGGGAGAGACTCAGGAAGCACAGATGTTTAGAGGCAGCTTGGCATAAACAAGTGAAAGTTTTGGTAAAAAATCTGTCAGATTTAGACTTTTTAATTAAATAAGATAGTAAATGAGTTCTAAGTCACTCTGTGTTCTAGGTGCTTTGTATATTAACTGACTTAATTCTCCCAACTCTTACCCTCAATTTGTAAATGACACAGAGGGCACATGTCTTATCCACTTTCCTGGGTGTGCTGTGGTGGGGACTACTGAGACCTAGTTGCTATTCTAGGAATTTAGCCGCTTTGCCGCCTCTTCATGAAAAGCTAATGAATAAGAAAGGGCAAAAGGGTTATTCTGAAAATTTGAGAACTGCAAATAATGGCTGATTGTTCACAGCAGCAAAACCTTTGCTGCTACTTATACTTGCGTTTGTAAGGTCTTAATGTTTGGTTTTGGGGTTTTTTTTCCTCTGATTATTTATTTTTTAACTTCCAGGTGTTGGTAAATCATGCTTATTGCTACAGTTTACAGACAAGAGGTTTCAGCCGGTGCATGACCTCACAATTGGTAAGTTTTCTAAAAGAAAACATTAAAAGTTTTGAAATGTTTATGTGCAATATACTAGTGGGTCTGTTGTACAAGCAGTGAAACTAGATTTGTTGTTGTACAGAATTTAGTCTCCATTACTTTTTAGAAATACATATAGTAAAAATAAATATTGACTAACTTTTCATACAGGGTTAGAAGATTTCAATTATAAATGTAATTATGAATAATTATATAATTATGAATCATACTATTAAGAGATAAAACTGCACCATTTTAAGAGCTTACTGGAAATTAAATCAAGTCTGTCAGTAACTGGGCAAACTCCTTCACCACTCCACATTTCAACTTTTGTCTGTATGTTAGAGATAATAGTACCAACTCTGCAAAGTTACCGTGAGCAGCAAATGAACTAAAAGTGTAAAGTACTGAAACAGTGCCCTGCAGTATGGCAAATACTGCATGCTTGCCTGTGATTATTAACCAGGACCATCGGCAGATTATGAAGTGTATATGAGATAGATACTAGTAACACGTAGTCACTCAGTGTTGTTGTTATTTTACATAGTGTTACTGCTAGTTTTTATCAGTACATAGAGCTGCAAATTTTTTAATGAAATACTTTTTGTAAGTTATTTTATTTATTGCATGTACAGTGTTCTGCCTGCTTACCAGCAGAGAGTACTAGATCTTATTATAGATGGTTATGAGCCACCATGTGGGTGCTAGGAATTGAACTCAGGACCTTTGGAAGAGCAGCCAGTGCACTTAACCTCTGAGCCATCTCTCCAGCCCCAAAGCTACAAATTTAAAATGATGAAAAACTGAACATTTTAAATAGTCATAATTTGTTTGAAATTATATTGATGGCCAGGCATGGTAGCATGATCCTATAAACCCAGTACTTCAGATGCAAAGATAGGAGGTTCCTTGCAAGTTCAGAGCCAGCATGATCATCGTAGTGAGTTCCAGGCTAGCCTGGGCTTTGTAGCAAGATGTCTCTTTAAAAAAATAATAATCTGTGTCTATATGAATGGGTGGTTGGGTAGACAGATGGCCGGAGGCAGGCAGATGGACAGACAATCTAGAGTAGTGGTTCTCAACCTGTGGGTCACAACCCCTTTGGGGCTTGATTGACCTTTTTATGGGAGTTGTACATTAGATATTCTGCATATCAGATATTTACATTACAGTTCAGAACAGTAGCAGAATTATAGGTATGAAGTAGCAACAAGATAATTTTATGGTTGGGGGTCACCACAACATGAGGAACTGTATTAAAGGGTCACAACATTAGGAATGTTGAGAGCAAATGATTGAGAGAGAGAGAGAGATCTCCTGATTGCTAAAAAATCTAGGTGTATGATTCTTTTATGCTGCAACCTGCTAACAACTGGGATTAAGTTAAATACGGAGAAAAAGGAGTAATTGGAAGTCTCAATTCTTTTGCTTAGTAGTATTCTTTCACTGGTTGCTTATTTCTGTTTGGGAGTTGTATTTATTTTGTTACTGTTTGAATAAGACAGATCTTAAAATGTAGTTCAGACAGCCCTTGAATTTACAATACTTCTACCTTTCCCTTCAGAATTCTGGGGTAACAGTTGTGTTCTACCACACTCAGCCTCTTAATTCTATTGACTGTATACTTTACTGATTGCAGCTTTCATTAACAGTAAGTACAGAAGGATCTAGAAGTTCAAGGCCAAACAACCTACATAGTGAGTTTGAGACTAGTCTAGGCCACACAAAGCCCTATTTTAAAAGACCAAAACCAGAGAAGTGTGAGGGATGGGCTGACCAAAAACTGTTACGTGAAAAACTATTTTAGAAACCCACTACTTTGTAAAGTGGTTGTTTTATTTTGTTTTTGTTTGATTATTTGTTTGTTTTTTTGTTTGAATTGTCCTACATGGGCAGACAGTGCTTTCCCCAGAAGACAAGGGTGATTAAATGAAAATCCTAGTATTAGGCATAGGATTACTCCCTGTAAATTTTTATTGGTCAAGGACTTTCCAGAAATACTCGAAACAACACAGACTATTTCTGTTGCTCTTGGTTGCCCACAGGAACTTAATAGTATGACCAACCCTGTTGCTAAAGATACAACACAGTTTTGTTGCAGGACATAAAGAAAGCAATCTGGAACTGATCTGAACACTTCTTACCTCTTAGCTAATTTTCATAATGCTGGAAGGTGTTAGGTAAACCCCTGGGGGAGATAAGCTACGAATGCTATTAGCCAGCGGCAAACCTTTAAGTTGTAACACTATCCTTTCAGGCTAGATGTGCCCACTTGTGCAACGGTGGCACAAATGCCATGGCAGTAACTACACGCTTTTGGATTAGATTTGAGGCCTGCTCCACAGGAGGGAATTGATATCCGATACTGTAAACTTGCTCGAAAGCCCATGACTAGAGAGGTCATAGGCATTAGCCTCTTCAGGACATATTTTGTTAGATGAATATAATACCAAGCTGCCTTCTAAATAGTTACACAGAAAGATTAGTGTTGCCCTTAACAGCTAATGCAGCACCTCATGACTGCTCAAAGTGCTGAGAGGAAATGACTCTCAGTGCTGAGCCTGAAATGGGACATCCATATCAAACACTCCACCGCCACTCCTAGCTTAGATCAAAGAGGGGAAGAAAGGAAAGAATTAGAGATCGAGAAGATTGCTAGGCAGCAACATTTCCTGAACTTGCCTTGGCTATTTCACTCATGAACTCACTGCAGTTGTGGCGACCTACCCGAGAACAAGCAGACTAGACTAGTCAGCATTCCAGGAGGCAACACTAAACTAATTGGACTCAGGTTAAATGGAGAGCATATGAGACAGGCTTAGTGTAATCCCAGCACTTGGGGAGGCGGAGGCAGGCAAATCTCTGTGAATTCTAGGCTAGCCCAGTCTACAAAGCGAGTCCAGGAAAGCCAAGGCTACACAGAGAAACCATGTCTTGAAAAACCAACCAACCAACAAACAAACAAAAAACATGGAGAGGACATGCATCTGAAAGGGGGATGTGTTTGGGCAGTGGGAGAAGAGAATTGGGGGTGCATATGGTCAAGATACATTGTTTATATGTATGAATTATCAAAGAGTAAATAAAAGATACTTTTTTAAAAAGATGTGTTAGTTGCTTTTTCTGTTGCTGTGATAAAACATTGTGACCAAGGCAACTTAAAAAGGAAAGCATTTGATGAGACTTCTGTTCCAAAGGATTAAAGTCACTTTTGGAGTGAAGGCATGATAGCAACATCAGCTGAGTGCTTGAGTGCTCATTTCTTGAACCACAAGCAGGAGGCAGAGAGTAAGGACACTGGAAAATGGCACAAGCCTTTTGAAACTTCAAAGCTCACTCCTAGTGACACACCTCCAACAAAGCCATGCTTCCTAATTTTCCCCAAACCATTATACCAACTAAGGACTACGTATTCAGATATGAGCCTATGAAGGCCATTCTCATTCAAACCACCACAACAGAAAAACTTTATATCAACAGAAATTTCCATAATCCACTTGTTTTGATAAGTTCAATGATGATTGGTGAAATTGGTAATACTGTTTAGTTCCATGACTTCTTTTTATTTTTTTCTTTTAAAAGCTCATTTCTTTGCTCAATGGATTTGAAACCTTGGTAGTTACTTGTAGGAAAGAGTATGTCCTAAAATGACTAAGGAAATAGTCACTTTTAATATAAAGTATTTCTAAAAACTGTTCTTCCTTTTCATTGAATTGTGCATAAAAATCTAAGTTGCTGCAGTCACCCAGTAAAGTAAATGGACCTGAACCTGTCAGAAAATGACATATTCTGTACTTGTGAAGAGAGACTAAAGAAAGGTGTTTGAAACCCATACAGCTGCCAGCTGACTTCACTCTAGGTTGTTGGCTGATGGCAGGCACTGGGAAATCAGAGGCAAAAAGAAAAGTCAGGGATCTTTCTTTTCCTGGATTCACTATGTTCTCCATTGCTTCAGCTCCTGTCCCTTGCCTGGCAAGCCTCTGCTAGTGTGGCTTCTGAGCTCTAACCCAGTCTGTCTCCCTGTGTCTTCCTGGTCAAGAAACAGCAGCAGTTTCCTGCTGTGGCTCATCTCTGAGCTAAGTCCCCATCTCTTCTTTGAGTCTCTTGCCTCTTCCTACATTGTAACCAATTCTCTATACTAGGCACTTAAATATTTAAGTGTAATTGCTGCTGTTCGACCAAGACCCAGGCTGGTATACCTGCCTTCTTTACATCTTAATTCATGATCACAATTTTTTCGATTTTTTAATTTGTTTTTATTCTTTAAAAGTTTCATATGTATGTATGTAAATGTGTGTGTATGTGTATGTAATGAATTTTACATATACATTTTACATGTTGCTTATATCCTGTTTATTTCTTCTATTGAAACCCTTCTCAGCAAGCCCCGCCTGTACTCTCGTATCCTTTAATGCGTAGGCTGCTGAGCTTGAATAAGGCTGCCTTCCTAAGCGGGGAGGGGGGTGGGAGTGGGGTGGGAGTCAGTTACTGGAGCAGGGACAGCTTCCGAGTGGTTAAACAGAAGAAAGTGACAGCCCTGCCTCCGGACACCGCTCGCTAACTGTCCTTTGGGGAGAGGTGGGCCTCCTGAGCAGCTCCTTCCATGATGACATTTGATGAGGTGCACAAGTAATCACACCTGCAGTTAGTTCATGAGTCTCTCAGCTGTTTTATGTCCAGAAGGTATTCTTTAGCACTCTGTTGCAAGGCAGTCTTCTCCAGACCCTTTCCACAATGTTCCCTGAGACTTGGAAGTAGATGTGATAGAGATGTCTTGCTTAATGTCTGGTTCCATAGTCATTTATTCTCCGTACTTTGAGTAGTTGTAAGTCTCTGTGTTAACCCTGTGCACTGCAAAGAGAAGCTTCTCTGTTGAAGACTGGCTGAAAGGAAGCGGCACTGTTCTATAGGTATAAATGTAAGTATCTAGAAGGCAATTTGATACTTTGTCCATTTAGTAAAATAATAATAGTAGATTCTCCTTTACGGCCTATGGCCTCCTTTGTCATATGTTCTTGGCCACAGGGCATGTGTTTTCTCCTATGGAGTGGGCCTTAAATCCACTCAGAAAGCAGTTGATTATTCACATGATATCCATGAGATTATTGCACTAACGGGCATATCTTACCAAGCCAGTCTATTTTTGTAGTTCACAGTAATCACACCTAGGTCAGATTTTGATAACTTTTCTCTTGCATAGCCTTTGTGGTACCTTTTGGCACTATGAAAGCCAGCCAGTGGAAAGGAAGCCTCTAGGCCAATTCCAGCTGGATTAATTTATATCCTTTGACCAAAGTGGTGCCTTGAGCAGTAAGATCTCACCATGTAAGTTTTGATGGGCAGCCTAGAGCAATGGCAATAGTTTGTATTGTTTTGGGGACTCTGGTACCTCTCTCACCAAAAACTCTAGGGAAGTAGAGTTGTTGGCACTAGAGTTTTTCATATTTCATCCCAAGTAACAAAATCCACCTCACAGTTATACAGAATGAGACTTGTTGTTTTCAAGTACTTCTTTGTGCCCCACAAAAACTATGGGAGGGCGAGGCTGGATCTGGTTAGAAAAGAAGCATAAGCTTTTAAGGAGATGGGAACTTCTGCCTCTGGACCACACATTTCCATTGGGGTTTCTTCCTCCCCCCCCCACAAGATAGTTACTATAAACCAAAAAATTAAAGGTTTTTGTAAATGTAAATCCAAGTTCTTTGGGAAATAAAGTTCACTGCTTCAATTTGGTACAGACCCATTTATTAACTGGAAGCTACTGATCAGACTAGGCCCAGGGTCAGCTTTCTCATCTTACCAACTCTGTCCTGGTGGTGGGGATTTAGATGCATATGCACATAACTGCCATCATAATTCCCTAGCTCTCAAGTGTTAGCTATTTGTCTTAATTACTTTTCTATTGCTGTGAAGAGACACCATGACTGGAGCAACTTATAAAATATTTAGCTGGACTTAGTGGCAAATACCTTTAATCCTAGCACTTGGGAGGCAGGGAGAGGCAGATCTCTGAGTTCAAGGTCAGCCTGGTCTACAAAGTGAGTTCCAAGAGAGCCAGAGCTCTCTTGGTGAGACCCTTGAAAACAAACAAAACAACAAAAGAAAGAACATTTAATTGGGGACTTGTTTACAGTTTCAGAGGGTGAGTCCTTCACCATCATCTTAGGGAGCATGGTGGCAGACAGGCAGACATGGCATTGGATCAGTAGCTAAGAGAGGCCAGACCTGGAAGGGCTTTTGAAACATCAAAGCCCATCAGCCCAGTGACACCACCTTCAACATCATTCTACCGACTAAGAACCAAGCATTCAAATACATGAGCCTAATGGGGAACGTTCTCCTTCAAACCACCACACTAGCTATCTCTCCCTCTCCTTTAATCCCCATTCTCCTCCCCCAACTTTCCTATTTCCCTCCCTTCTTCTTTGGTAGTGGTGGTGTTTTGTTGAGACAAAGTCCCTATATGGTCTTAGATTCAAGACTGAGGATGCTGAGGATGGCCTTGAACTCCTGGTCCTCTTTTCTCCACTTACTGTTTTTCAAAGTCTCTCGTTAACCTCTCTACCACTGTGCATATTAAGCTGTACATACATGTTGAATAGGCATCTGTCACATCCAAATGGCTTCCATATCAGTGTGGTAAAGATACCTTTTCTTTTCACCCTGTCTTTTACTCAGCTTACTGTTTTCCAATTTTGTCAATGAAAACAACAAAAGTGGTTATTATCTTGTCAATTTTAATTTTTTTGAAATACTAGCATATTTTGTAGGCCTATAAAATGTTTGTGACTGAGAGCTCTTGCTACCAAGCCTAGAAACTTCAGTTTGAGCCCAAGGACCCATATGGTGAAAGGAGAGAAATATCCTCCAGAAGTTATCTCTGGTCCTCTCCATTCACCTGTGAAATCCACACATCCACAGACAAACACACATGCACATACATAGATAATTTTTTAATTGGCTTATTTATTGACTTCTTTGAATGACTTTTGTGCCATTAGGTGGTAGTTTCTTTTGCGTCTCTAGCCAGAACAGATATGAAAAAGCACATATGCAAATAGATCCACATGTGTGGAGATGAGCAGATATGTAAACATTATGTTTTCTGCGGCATAATTTTGCAGTTTTGCATTTTTCATTCTAATACCTCGTGACTCTTTAGAGTGCCAATAATTCTGAACCTGAAAATCATGAACATCAGCATTAGTTTCTAGATATTGACTGTATACGTCCCCAAAATAAATACGTATTAAAACAGAGTGAAAACCATATCAGGCTGAATATCATGGGAGTCAAATTACCTATCTCACCTCCTGATCACAGCTAAAAGGATTGTAAGGTGCTAAAGTGGATATACTTTCTTGTTTTGTTTTGCTTTTTGGAAGAGGGTCTCATCTAACCCAGACTGGTTCCAGACTCACTGTGTAGCTGATAATGGCCTTGAACTCCTGATTCTCCAGCCTCGATGTTGGGATTACATGTGCTACAATGCCTAACTGTAATTGTGATTGATTGATTCATTGATTAATTTTTCTGAGACAAGGTCTCACTATATAGTTTTGGTTATCCTAGAACTCTCTTTGTAGGCCAAGCTAGTTTTGAACTTGGAAAAATATACCTGCTTCTGCCACCTATGGAGGATTAAAGGCATGTGCCACTGTGCCTGGCCCTCTGTGGGTTTTTTAGTTGTTTGTTTTTAACATGTAGTTTTGCTATGTGGTCTAGATAGCCTCAAACTCAGAATAGTCCTTCTTGCTTCCTAAGTGCTGAAATTACAGACCTGGAAATAGAGTAGTAAAACACGCTCTAGGGTCTAGATTACCTGGAGTCTAGATGATAATGATTTGGTTTAAGTGATAGACAGCTTCAGAGTACCTCTGAGTTAGCTTATGTATGTTCCAAGGTTAATACATATGTTGATCACATAGCCCCAAAACAAACATTTTGTGTTTTCATAGTCAAGTGTGAAGTATTTCACTGAGTTCCTTTAACAAATTACTTTCTCTTCTATTCAGGTGTAGAGTTTGGTGCTCGAATGATAACGATTGATGGGAAACAGATAAAACTCCAGATCTGGGATACAGTAAGTGTAACGTTTATCAAAATACCTTGAATACTTGTTTTGTTTAATGTTAAGTTTGTTAAACACCAAATTTGTATATCCCTGGAATGAAATGAAATGGACTAGAAATGATTTTTCTTATTATTTAGTGATTTCAACAACTAGATGTGCTTGCAGGAACTAAGTATTGGTAGAGAAATCTGGGTGAATCCTTGGGCTTTGTGGTCTGAATAGAAACACTGCAGGAACTGTTTAGATGTATAATATTTAAATGTTTCTTTATTTTTATGTATCTGTGAGTGCATGAGTATATATGTGTGAATTTGTATGAGTATATGTACACTACTCATGTGCAGGGGCCCATGAAGGCCAGAACAGGGCATTGGATGCTCTAGAATTAGAGTTACAGGTGGTTGTGAACTGCCATGTGGGTGCTGGGAACTAAACCCAGAATCATCTGTAAGAACAGCAACTGTTTTCAACCATAGAGCTATCTCTCCAGCCTCTAGAAATTGTATTTTTAAGAAAAATTATCACCAAGTCTAGATTTTAAAAAAGGAAATGTAATATAAAATAAAAATACCACTGTTATGTAGATATTGATCCTGAATGCTTATTAATTTAAGTTTGGTTTAGTCCTGAGTACTGGAAACCTCCTAACTTAATATTGTATTTCTATCACCGTCCTCAGTTGATGAACAAAGCTACATGTAATCTATATGGTTTTAAATGTCATTTTCTAATATGAACTCAGAATAAGAAGATAATTTGAAGCTGCAAATACTACTCTACTGACTGCCCAGCTTTGTGATCCCTCTTATAGTATGCTCAGTAACCTATTTTTCCTTTTTAAGATTTATTTATTTTTACTTTATGTGCATTGGTGGTTTGTCTTGCATGTCTGTCTGTCTAAGGGTGTCAGATCTTGGAGTTACAGACAGTTATGAGCTGCCATGTGGGTGTTGGGAATTGAACCTGGATTCTCTGGAAGAGCAGCCAGTGCTGTAACCACCCTCTAGCCCCCTATTTTTCCTTTTAAAAAATTGTTTGTGAATGAATATTTTTTAGATATATGAATATAAAGTTAAGTAGATGCCATAAGACAGCAATTTTCAAACCCCCTATAAACTTAAAAGGTTTAGCTTTTATGGATTATCAATATAAATAGTACTATATTTGAAACTGAAATTTATTAGAAATCTCGAGGTTTTTGCTTTTACTGTTGCTGTTGGGGACCTAACACAAGGCGTTACGCGCCTTTTAGGCAAGTGTCCTAGCACTGAGCTATATCCTCAGTCTCTAATTCATTTTAAAATAATATTGATAAGCTGGTTATTTATGAGTATAAACAATGAAGTACTTATTAAAATGAATTCTATTCCAAAGCAAAAATAATCAAGTGTATTTTTGCAGTGAGAAGACTGATATAGTGTTAGGGTTTTTTAAATCTCTCTACTGTGTGCTTAGTACAAGATACTGGAGTAGTCTCCTTCTATATCAAGTCCTACAAGTGTTTAATTAAAGTATACAAAGTCAGTCCAGTTGTTGGCATGAGCTTTATGAAATACAGGGAATGTAATCATCATATACCTCTGGTCTCTTTTCCTCTATTCACTCAGCTTTAGTTTCTCACTTGACAATACAGAAGCTATTAAGAAAGTATTCAAAGAAAGTAGCCAGTCTCAGACTGCATTGCTGAGACCAAGCAGGTTGCTGAGAATGTTTGCAGGATAATTTCCTGTGTGTGTGTCACAGTTGTCCTTCAGATGTTAAACACTAAATCTGTCTGCTCTGTCTTGGATTCTCATTGGATTGCATTCTTATGCCTTCTTACTTCTCTTCAATGAAATGCTAGCTTATCACAGGACTTCTCTGTAGCCCTGGCTATCTTGGAACTAGCTCTGTAGACTAGGCTCACCTCAAACTCAGAGATCCGCTTGCTTCTGCCTCCTGAGTGCAGGGATTAAAGGTGTGTGCCACCACTGCCCATCACTTACATATGTCTTAAGGGTTTTGGTTATGAACCTAAAGCATCTTAAACACTGCATATGATGTATGTACGTGTTGGTGTGCATGTGGATGTTTGGGGATGCAAGAGGTTGGTGTCAGTTATTTTTCTTGATCATGGTCCACCTTGGTTGGTTGGTTTGTTTCTTTTGTTTTCCCTGTGTGTCGGAGTCTGGAGCTCATTAGTTGAGTTTCAAGGCTCTACTATATCCACTTTCCCCTCTGCCTCCAAAGTATTGGGTTTATAAGCTTTTTACATGAGGACTGGGTGTCTGCGCTCAGTCCTCACACTTGTGTGGTAGGCATTGTACTAACTGAGTTGTATCCCTGGCCCAACAGTTTTGATTTAGATTTTCTCGGGCAACATGATTTCAAATCAAAACTGCATGGAAAGCCTGGACACTGTGGCAAATGTCTGTAATCCTAGCACTTGGGAGAGTAGAAGCAGGAAGATCAGGAATTGACAGTCATTTTCAGCTATATGTGAATTAAAGGCTAGTGTGGACTACATGAGACTTTGTCTCAGAGAAACAAACAGGAAAAGGGGGGGCACTACATGGAAACGCTTGAAAGTGTGTATCTTATAGATCAAGTGCTTGCCTAAGAATCTGGCTTCTACCCCTAGCATCTTAAAAGAAGAAAGGCAGGAAGGAAATAGCATAATAAAAATAGTATATATGAGGTCTTTCTGTTGTAGAGATTTAAATGATCTCCAATAGCGCAGAGGGCTAATTTCCACCCCGTTTTTATATGGGAGTTGACACACCTGTGATCTTATACCCAGGGACCGTAGGACAAGGAGATCAAAAGTTCAGAACCAGTTCTTCCCCACTTTTTGAGTGGGTCTCACTATGAAGCCCAGACTGGTCCTGAACTCTGTCCTCCTGGAGAAAGTAGAAATGGAGCTTCTTCTGTTTTCCTTTCTTCCTTATGTTATGAAGGCATGCCTACGAAACACAGCATGTAGTCTGGTTCGCTCTACTGAGTGAGTGTTATATAATGTTTTTAATGCAGCAGAAAATACTCCCTTTTGGTTGGAGGTACTTGCTGCCTGTAACTCTCACAGTGGAAGGAAAGAACTTACTCCTGCACATTGCTCTCTGACCCCTACATATGTGCCATTGCACACCCACTTTTACACACATAAATAAATGTAATAACAATAATATTAAGCCTAAATGTTGTCTCTTGAGGTTTTGCCTTAGACAGTCTTAGTATCTCGGTGTCTTTGTGTGTCCCCACACTCCAGTGCCGAGTACCTTGTCCATACCAGGAAGTGCTTTATCAGCTGAGCTGCAGCTCCTTCTTTTCCTTGTTTCTTCCTTCCTTCCTTCCTTCCTTCCTTCCTTCCTTTTATAATTTCCTCTTATTTTTATAAGATTTTTTCTTTCTTTCATACTTGAATTCCAAAACTCTTCAATGGGTGATATCAGAAATAAGATTGGTCGCACACTTAGTGTAGCTGAGTGAAAAAAGGCTTCCCTTATCATAAATGTTTTTGCAGTATATCTGTTTGTTTGGATAGCCTTGTTATATTTTTAGTGGTGAAAATCCTGACTTTTCTTTACCCAGAATAATTGCAGAACTATTTAGTGTACTCTATGGAAAAATAACTAAAGGCTGAGCATTGTTTTGTCAGTCTTAAAAAGTTAATATCCTGCTCTACAGGTGGTTATACCTATAATTATGCAGGAAACTAAGACAGGAGGATCAGGAGTTCAAGCAAATCCTGGGCCGTGGGAGACTCACAGTCTAAGAAGTTGTTTTCTCCTCCACCCATGTTCAAGTGCTAGGATGTTGTTAGTGAGTGTGTGCACATTTCTGTTCCTCCCAGAACTACCTTATGTTCTTTTTATTTTCTGTTTTAATTTTATTTTGTTTTTTTTCTTGTTTACATAGTTCGAGTTTTATTGTGAGATAAATGGCTAACAATGAGAGATAAGTATTGCTGTAATATTAACTCTCACAAATCTAAAATGTTGAGTGGATGGCTGTTTGGGAACAATCAAGATAATACATTAATTAAAGTGTCTTCTACAAATATACTTAGGTTTTAGCCCTTACGGGACTGAAGAAGAAAGTGCATTTGAGCATTGTGCTCATTTCATTTAATCAGTAGTGATAGGACAAAACTACATGGAAGTGCTTTTGGATTTGTGAGGAGAAAAGGATAAGTGTGCAGTGTGGTACACAAACTCCTAAGCTTTGTGAAAACATGAAGGGTTTGAACATCCTCTAGGGAAATGGAAAATGGATAGATAGGTGGAAGGAAATTAGCAAAAGAAACGCCAGGGATATTCAGAATATTGGCGTTACCAGTAGGAAGAAATTGGCTTTATGAGTGTGTGTGTGTGTGTGTGTGTTTGGTTGGTTTGATTTTTGTTGTTGTTGCTGTGTTTGAAACATGGTCTCATGTAGCCCAGGCTAATGTAGAACTTTTAAGTCCCAGGCTAGCCTATATTCACAGCCATCCTTCTATCTCAGCCTTCCAGGTGTTAGAATAGCAGGCATGAGTCACTATGGCTGGTTTATTTGCTAGTTGTTGTTTTGTTTTGTTTTTTTTTTTTTTTACCTCAGACTATGTGAGAGAACTAGCTGTTCGTAAAGGTTGGTTTTTGTTTATTTTTCCATGCAATGGCTTTTTTGTTCTCTCATTCAGCATGACGTTTTAAGTATTAGAACTGGCTCCTGGAGAGGGCTTGTTACGGAAGATCTGAGAGTATTGTCATTGAATGAGAAATGTGTCCACTTCTGTGCAGTGGAGTGCTGACATTTTGTGTGTGTGGCTAAGACACTTGATTACACATTTTCAGTCAGCAGGCTTCGTCTGTGTGCCATATGAGTACCAGACCCAGTTCTAGGCACTGAGAGTGGTTGAACACAGTGGGTATTCTTGAAGGGTCAACAAGAAAAGATATTGGAACATACTGACTTGAAGTTTTGGAACAAACAGAACATGAACATCAGAATTTTAGGACTAAGAACATGGAAACCTAAATATTTTCAAGTTAATATATTTTAGATACAAAATTTCTTTCTATAGTCCTAGCCTTCCCCAGCCTTGCCTAGCAGTTTACTATGAGATCGAAAATTGCTGAACTTGGCTTAGTCTCTGGTACCAGTTTCACAAAAAATAAAAATGCCTTTTACATCTGCTTGCCTCTTGACAAGCATTATATATCAAATACAGAGAAAATTGATTGTGTGAAGAAAAATTATATAAATTCAATTCAGACCTTTTTTCTGTTTTTCATAATAAAATGATTGCTCAAAGAATTCCATCTTGTGGCTGTTGAAAGCCCACTGCAGCTTATGGTATAACTGATAAAATCTGCATCCTTGGCCTTCTGACAACCTTCCCACCAGCAGATGGTGGGCGTAAAGATGCCATTCTTCATTTATTTACAATGGGTTTTATTTATTCTAGTGTCCACAGCTGCCCCAGGGAGTGGGTTATTGAATTCAAATGTGAGGCTCGGGGTTATTTGCTTCCTTTCAAATTTGTCTTCAGAGCTTAGTTGCTAGGAGTCCGTTCTGTGCTCTAATAATGATTCATGTATTGTGAAGCCATTCAGTAAATTGGGTTGTCAGGGATTGCCAAAAAGGGTTAGGGGTCTTGTTTGGGGGTAGGAAGGTAGTGGGAATGGCAGCCTGTGCATCCTGGTGATTGAAGCAGTAGTTATTATTTGAATTTTTCCTAAGACTGGTTAAGTTTTCTTCCCCTGTTTTTAGCTGCCTTTTTTTCGTGCTCATTGTAGGTGTAATATGAAAATGTAGACAGGATATCATTTTAAAGGAAACTTTTATTTTTCTTGCAGGCAGGGCAGGAGTCCTTCCGTTCTATCACAAGGTCATATTACAGAGGTGCAGCGGGGGCTTTACTAGTGTATGATATTACAAGGTGAGTATGTGTTAGTTTTCCAACTCAGTTTCTTAACAAGTGTGGTTACCAGTAACAACACTATATTGCCCTTATGCTCTAGCTACTCACCCTTGAATCAAGTTTAAATATTCTCAAAAACTGCAGATCAGTTCTTTCTTATTTAAGTAAGTACCCCAGAATGATCAATTTGGTATTATTATATAGTCATTGGAATTTTCTAAACTGTGCTAATAGTTGTGTTTATTCTAACTGAAATGTTAGAATAACAGTGAGCGCTAAACCCAAGTACTGTGCTCTAAGTATGGTTCTCATCATATGAGTGGCTGTGGCTAACGTGGTTAATGTCGGAAGAGTGTAGACTGCTCATTGTGTGCTGCAAAGAGAAATACCGAAAACTGTAATCATATGCCATCTGTGTTTAGGAGAGACACGTTCAACCACTTGACAACCTGGTTAGAAGATGCCCGTCAGCATTCCAATTCCAACATGGTCATCATGCTTATTGGAAATAAAAGGTAAAAGAGCTAACTTAGAGCTTAACTTGTGTTCATGGTGAGCATTGTAGTTACGATTTGTGACTGCTTTCCTTGTACAGTTGTCTACATGAAAGTTATTGACTTCTGAAGTTTAAAGTTTTATTCAAATCCTAAGCTAGTTTTTAGATCTTACTGTTAATTTTAGCTTCTTATTAGTTAATTTATTTTATGTGTATAGGTGTTTTCCCTGAGTGGATTTACATGCACCATGTGTGTGCCCTAAAGAGGTTAGAAGAGGACATCAGGCCGTGGTCCTGGCTGTTGTAAGCCACTGTTCATGCTGGAAATTGAACCAAGTCCTTGGAAAGAGTAGATAATTGCTCTTAACCTCTGAACCATCTCTCTGGTTCCAAAAATTTACTAGCACCGTTGTTATTATATATTACTATTTAAAATAGGATTTGTTCAAAGGCATACATTTTCAAAACAGCCCAAGGAAGTTTTGTCTGCTTGCCTTTAATCCCAGCACTCAACGAAATCAGGCAGATCTCTGAGAATTCTAACTAGCCCAGCCTGGTTTGCATAATGAGTTCCAGAGTGCCCAGAACTTACATAGTGAAACCCTACCTCAATAAATAAATAAAATAAAGTACTGATTTGTTGAGAAGATATGTAACTATTAAGTATCCAAATTAAACTTGGTATAGTGGCCCACAGCAGAGATCTGAGAGGCTGAAGCAGGAAGAGTATGATTATATAACACGACCTGTTTTCAAAAAGTTCATGAAAACTACATGTATAGTATCTTATTTTTTTTTAAATACTTAACAATAGAAATATGTGTTTGTATGGAATTCAGGAAAATAGTTCTCATTTTAATTCATCATAATATTAATACAATAAGAGATTAGTTAGATGTATTAAGTGCTAAAGCACTAATAATATTATTGTTGAGTAAATATACAAGTCTTTCATTTGCTTGGTTAGAGTTACCCCAAGATACTTTATATTACTAGAGGTTATTCTGAAAGGTGGTGTTTCCCTGATTTCTTTCTTAGTCCATTTGACATTTGTATATAGGAAGGCTACTGATTTTTGTGAGTTAATTTTTTTTCTAGCCACTTTATCAGCTGTAGGAGTTTTCTAGTGGAATTTTTGGGATCACTTATGTATATTATATCATTTACCAATAAAGATATTTTGACTAATTCCTTTCCAATTTGTATGCCATTGATTGTCTTGTGGCTGAGATTCAAGTACTGAGCAGGGGCTGCCTCTCATGAACTCGGATGCCTACCCCTAACCCTAACCCCCTCTCAAAGTGATCACTTGCCAAGCCACACAGGAAGAGGAACCAGGCAGTCCTGATGAGACTTGATAAGCTAGGGTCGGATGGCAGGGGACTCCCACTTTCAGTCGACTAGGGGAAAGGGATGGGGGAGAGGGCCGGACGATGGGACCAGGAGGAGATGAGGGAGGGGGCTATAATTGGGATATAAAAATCAATAAAGTATAAAAAAATTTTTAAGTAATAAAGATTCAAGTACCATATTAAATATGTATGGAGAGAATGGACAGCCTTGTCTTATTTCCGATTTTAGTGGAATTGCTTTGAGTTTCTTTCCATTTAATTTGATGTTGGCTATTGGCTTGCTGTAAACTGCCTTTCTCTTTTATCTCTAAGCTCTCTAGGACTTTTGTCTTGAGGGGATGTTGGATTTTGTCCAAGGCTTTTACTGCATTTAATGAGGTGCTCACATGTTTTTTGCCTTTCTGGTTGTTTATATGGTGAATCACATTTATCAGTTTATTGACCCGTTCCTGCATCTCTGGATGAAGCCTAACTGATCATAGCGGATGATCTTTTTATGTGTTCTTGGATTTGGTTTGCATGTATTTTGTTGTAAATTTTTGCATCTATGTTCATGAGGAAAATTGGTCTGTAATTGTCTTTGTTAATGTCTTTCTGTAGTTGGAGTATCAGGGTAACTGTGGCATCGTAAAACAAATGTGCTAATGTTTTTTCTGTTTCTGCATGGTGGAATAATTTGAGGAGTATTAGCATTCTTCCTTGAAACTCTGGTAGAAATAAATTCTAAAATCACCTCTGGCCCTGGATATTTTTGGTTGGTCGACTTTTTATGACTGGTTCTGTTTTATTAGGGGTTATAGGTTTCTTTAAATTGTTTATCTGATCTTGATTTAACTTTGGTGTTATGTATGGAAAAATTATTCATATCTTTTAGCTTTTTCAATTTGGTGGAGTACAAGTTTTTAAAGTATATCCCTATGATTCTGGATATCCTTGGTATCTGTTGTTATGTCCCCCTTTTCATTTCTAATTATGTTAATTTGGATATACTTTTAGTTACTTAATCTTTATGATTTTTCTCAAAAAACCAACGATTCACTTTGTTTTTACCTGTTATTGTTCCTATGTTACTGATTTAAGCCCTGAGTTTTTGCCATTTACTCCTTTAGGGTGTGATTTCTTCCTTTTCTTCTAGTCCTTTCAGGTGTTACTAGTACAAGATCTTCAGTTTTGTTTTGTTTTAATGTAGGTATTTAGAGCTATGAACTTGCCTCTTACAACCACCTTCATTGTGTCCCACAAGTTTGGATATTGTTTTCATTTTTATTCATTTCTTTAAAGTTTTAAATTTCTTTAAATTTCTGCCTTGACTTTTTTTTTTTAATTCAGTAGTGAGGTATTCAGTTCCATGAGTTTGTAAGCTTTCTGTTGTTGAAATCCAGGTTTAATCTGTGGTGGTCAGATAGGATGCAGGGTGTTACTTTTGTTTTCTTATATCTGTTGAGACTTGTTTTGTGTTTGAGTATGTGGTCACTTTTGGATAAAGTTCCGTGAGGTGCTGAGAAGAAAGTATATTCTGTTATGTTTGGGTGAAAGGTTCTGTAAATGTCTGTTAGGTCTATTTGGTTTATAACATCATTTAGCTCCAGTATTTCTCTCTTGTCTGGGTGACCTGTCTGTTGGTGTGAGTGGGTTATTGAAGTCTCCCACTATCAGTGTGTGAGAGTCAATTATGTTATTTAAGCTGAAGCAGTGTTTCTTCTACAAACTTGGGTGCCTCTCTATTTGGTGCATAGGTATTAAGAATTGCAGTTCCCTCATGGTAGATTTTTTACTTTGAGTATGTAGGGTCCTTTCCTATCTCTTCTGATTAGTTTTGGGTGAAGTCTATTTTGTCAGATACTAAAGTGGCTACTCCAACCTACTTCTTAGGTCCATTTGCCTAGAATATCTTTTTTTATCCTTTTACCCTGAGTTGATGTCTATCCTTGATGTTAAGGTATATCTCTTGGATGCAGTTCCTGCTTTTGTATCCGTTCTGTCAGTCTGTGTCTTTGTATTGACGAATTGACACCATTGATTTTGAGAGATATTAATGAGCAGTGTTTGTTGCTTCCTGTTATTTTGTGGTTGTGTTTGGTGTATGTGTGTCTCTTTTGATTTGCTGATCTGGAATTATTTTGTTTGTGTTCTCTTGGGTGTGGTTAGCCTCTTTATGTTGCCTTTTTCTTGAACCTTTTGTAAGGCCCGATTTATAGATAGATATTAAGAAAATTTGGTTTTATCATGGAATGTCTCATTTTATCTGCCTATTGTGATTGGAAGTTTTGCTCGGTGTAGTATTCTGGGCTGGAATCTGAGGCCTCAGGGTTATTAGGACATCTGTCCTTCTCGCTGTTATATTCTCCATTGAGAAGTCAGGTTTAATTCAATTAGGTTTGCCTTGATATGTCCCTTAGTCTTTTTTTCCTTGCAGCTTTTTATGTTCTCTGTGTTCTGAACATCTAGTAGTTTGGTTATTATGTGCTATGGTAGTTCGAATAGTAATAGCCCCCATAGACTCCTGAGTTTGAATACTTGGTCTTTAGAGAGGGCCACTCATAGAGGACATGGTCTTGCTGTAGTAGGTGTGGCCTTGTTGGAGGAAGAGTGTGGCTGTAGGGGAGGCTTTGAGGTCTCAGATGCTTAAGCCCAGGCTCAGTGGCACACAGTTCTGCTTACCTGAGGATCTAGACGTAGAACTCTCAGGTCCTTCTCCAGCATGCTTCCTGCCATGATATGATGACAATGGGCTAAACCTCTGAAACTGTAGGTCAGCCCCAATTAAATGTTTTACTTGATTATGTTGCCTTGATTATGGTGTCCCTTCACAGCAATGGAAACCCTAAGACATGTGCCAAGGGCACTCTCTTTTCTGGTCCAGTCTATTTGGTGTTGTGTATGCTTCTTGTACCTTCATAAGCATCTCATTCTTTAAGTTGGGGAAATTTTCCTCTGTGATTTTGTTGAAAATATTTTGTGCACCTTTGAATTGTGTTTCTTTTTCTTCCTGTTATTTCTCAGATTCTTTTTTTTTTTTTCCACATTGTCCCAGATTTCCTGAATGTTTTGTGCCAGGAGGTTTTTAGATCTAACATTTTCTGTGACCATGTTATTAATTTCTTCTTTCCTGTCTTCAGTCTCTGAAACTGTCTCTTCCATCTCTTGTATTCTGTTGGTGAGGAGGATTGGTTTGGAGTTTCCTATTTAAGTTCCTAAATTATTCATTTCCTGATTTCTGTGAGTTTGGGTTTTTGGGTTTTGTTTATTGATTATGTTTCTACTTTTATTTCTTGAACAGTTTTATTTCCTTCCGCCACTGTTTGTTTACATTTTCACTGATATCCTTATGGGATTTTTTTCATTTCCTCCTTAAGGACTTCTGTCAGATTCATAAAGACTGTTACTAAGTTTTTTTGTTTTGTTTATGTTTCAGCAATGTTGGAATATTCAGAGCCTGCTGTGGTAGGGCTGCTGGGCTCTAGGGGAGATAGAATGTTGTTGATTATGTTTTAGTGCTAGGATCCAGGCTCCTGTGTTTGGGAAGATTATTTTAATTCTAGATGCTGATATCTGGTCTTGTCTTTATTGTGTGAGTGATTTCTTTCTTGGTTTTTGTTGCCCTTTCTGGTTCTTGGGAGAGTGTGGTAGCTGTGTGCTGCCTGGAATGAAATTCTTCTGGGATCCTAGATGTGGCCACTGTAGGTTCCAAGTAAAATGTGTTGGAAACTGACGCTTAAGAATGAGGATGGGCTAATGGAGGGCTGAAGGAATCCACAGGAGGGAGGAAAGCAGGGTGTTCCACCAGGACATGTATAGTTCCCTGAGAATGGGAGCAGAAAGTGAGGTGAAACCAGATCAGGTTGTCTGCTACTAAGCCAGGGGTTAAAATTTGAGGAATGGAGGGAAAGGTGAAGGTCTGCAGCTAGCTGGCCTTTGGGTTCCTAGGGAGTGCCTTCTGGAGTTGGGGGCTGGTGTAAAGGAGTGGGTGAGGGGAGGGAAGTTTAGAGGAGAACTGTGTAATCCACTGGAGAAAGGGATAGAGACTGAGGAGAAGCCAAAGCAGGTGGTCTGTCGCAGAGGTCGATGTGTGACTTGGGGATTAGAGTTGGAGGAGCTCAGGGAGAGGTCAAGCTCTGCAGTTAGCCTGCCTGCTTTCCCGGCTAGACTAGCCTGTGTGCTCCCAGGAAGTGCCTGCTGGAGGTGGGGGCTGGGATAAAGCAGGGGGGGGGGAGTTAGTAGGGGAAGATCTGTGTGATTCCCTGGAGATGGGGGTGGAGGGGAAGGGTTCCTTCAGCAAGTAGTATGCTGCAGAGCTAGGCGTGACACTGGCTGATTGGATTTGTGGGGCAGGAGGGAAAGGTGAAGATAAGTATTTAGCCTGCCTGCTTTCCTGGCTTGAGTGGCCTGCCAGTAATAATATTTTTAAATGGTAGAAATGGAATTCATTTGTTCCTCAGGGTTATGAACACTGTGAGCAGATAATGTATTCAGAAAAGTAAAAGAATAACTCATTTAATGGCAAGCATTTAAAGCTTTTATCTCATCAATTAGTGAAGAAACTGGTTAGATATATGGCCAGTTCACAGGAGAACTCAGAATACCACACATTCCGAAAAAGAATGCCAGTGACTTGACAGACAGATGAGCACTAAAGGGTATTTACACCTCCTCCATTAGTAGCAACTGTTGCCTTGTTATCCATTTCCACAAATAAATCTCCATCTCTGCAATCTGAAAAATTGTGAGATGTAGTAGCAATAGTGGGAGATTATAACACTGAGTGAATTAATATATTACAGAAAATCATATCTTTTATCAAACTAAGGGTGAGTTTGCCAGTCCAATCCATACAAAAGTGAAACTGTAGGATCACAGTTCTATGCTACATCAGGCTACACAGTGAGACCCTGCTTTAAAAACAAACACCAATGTAACCAAAGAACAAGTACAACAGTGACATCAAAAGCTAGTGGTTTCGTTTGGGAAAATTGAGAACAGGTCTTTACTGTGTACCTGTGGCCTCAAAGTGGCCATCTCCTGTCTCAGCCTGTTCATTGCGAGGATTACAAGTGTGCACCACCATGCCTAGCTACAAAACTATTTTTTGAGAAAATAGGTAAAATAGATAGGGATCACATTATCAGAATCAGAAAACTCCTACTTAAAAAAAAATGTAGATCTTAAGGCTGTATCTCACTGGGTGGTGGTGGTGCACGCCTGCAATCCTATTACTTGGGAGGCAGAGATAGGCAGATCTCTGAGTTTGAGGCTAGAGGACAGCCAAGGCTACACAGAGAAACCCTGTGTCAAGAAAAAAAGGAAAAGACTGTCTTATGTATCTCAGGCTGTCTTCAAACTCACTGTAGCCAAGGATGACTCTTACATTCCTGCCTCCAACCCCCAGATGCTGGGAATGCAAGCATGTGCCACCATCTAGCTTATGAAAGCTAAGTACTTTTAAGATAGTTTTTTCAAGATTTATCTTAAAAGTTATTTTAATACCAACCAAAATTCTGTATATTTTAAGGAGGTTAGTCACAATCTGATTCAATTTTTTTTT
>CM053760.1:1877637-1900672 GCA_028658305.1 Pachyuromys duprasi
CCACAGGCTGCTTGACTACCTTAAGAATGGCAGGAGTTGGGGTGCAGGGACATGCAGACCCAGGGCAGGGAGGGAGCAAGTCCCACTCCTGCCAATCTCAGGACAAGATTGGGACATGCCTCAACCCCACTCTTGTTCCTGTCCAGCTCCCTCAGGCCCTTGGCTCTCCAGTCCCACATGTAGGTATTTGTTACCATGCCCAGCAAGGTTTATAAGGCTATAATACTTTAGTCAGCTTTCTGTTATTATAAGAAAAATATCTAACTGAAAATAAAAATCAAGTGAGAAAAGGTTTCATTAGATTGCTCGAAGTTCTTGCTTTAGGTCTGAGGCAATGCAGTACACTGTGGCAAAAGCCCTTGGCAAAAAGAACTAGACACTGTGAGGTGGCTAGGAAGCAAAAGCAGGAGTGAAACTCAGAATAAAGAGGAATGAACCATTGACATACACTCAGAATAAGTATGCTGAGTGAAAGACAAACAGAAATACTAGGTTATATAAATAAATGCATTTACATAAACAGTAATATCAAGGTTTCAACTTTTATAATAAAGCGTGCTTAAAGAAACTCTTTTCCTGCACTAATCCAGTTCTTTATGAAAAAACTGCAAGGAGACTAGCCTTACAGCTTAGACTTCTGTGTATCCCTACCCATTTCCCTGTGGTTTTGCTTTAAGAAGAAACTAAGCATTAAACCAAGATAATCTAATCCATGTTTCAGCTCCAGACATTTTGGAGTTTACAAAGTTTCATGTAACTCTGGGGAATTGGATGGCAGATATTTGTATCACATTTTTAGAAACTCAGGAACTGTGGACAGTGGATGAGGAGATAAACGGTTATTTTTAGCCAGGTGACTTTCTGCTTTAGTAACCTACTGTGTTTGAAGATGAGGTGTTCTTCCCTAACTGCCTGCCTGCTACTGCTGAAAGCATCTTAACATTCTGGAACTCAGACTTGGAATATTTTTCTGCCAGAATTCTAGTAACTGGAAAATAGGCAATGTATTTCAAACATTTTGACATTCATAACAGCCTGAATAATAAAGCAAATTATTATGAATGAAACTGCTGAAAAAATGGTCAGTGTAATGTTGAGTCCATGGTGCATCTTCTGCCAACTGACTCCTCTATTTCTGCTATGCTAGCTACTAATATAACTCTTCTCTCCTGTGTTCAGTGACTTAGAATCTAGGAGAGAAGTGAAAAAAGAAGAAGGTGAAGCTTTTGCACGAGAGCATGGACTTATCTTCATGGAAACTTCTGCCAAGACTGCTTCCAATGTAGAGGAGGTAAGAAAGTGAGGGCCCCATCCATTTGCTTACAGGTGTATTCCATAGACCTTAACATTGTATTTACTGCTCTTTATTCTGTAAGGTTAAGTTTCTAGTAGTTGTTGAATGTAATAAAATAGAACAGTTGCTTGATTTTTTTTTCTTTTTAATTCTTTATTATGTATATTTCCTGTCCAATTCTTGCGTTGTCTTCTGAAGCTCTGTGGCCTACATGTGTCAGTACATCTCTCTGTATGCAGCATCACTGCCTGAGAATTGGGTGAAGATTAAATTACCTCATTTTATCATTGTTGATTTCATCGGCCTAAACAGTTTGCAGAACACATTTTTTATGCTACTTTATTTAGATATACTACACTTTTACATGATTAGAATTTACTATACTTTACATTTTATCAAAAGAGAAAATGAGGTCAAGAAAGCAGTTTACTTGAAGTAATGATGAATTTCTTCCTCCTAGGTGAGAACAGCTTATAAAAATAACTGAAAAGGACCCTAGAAAACAGTGGCTGGAAGAACTCATTGTTTTAAGTATATCCAAGGAAAAGGCCCCGTGCATCAGCTAGCATAGCACTTTACATGTAGTATCTCATTAGTCAATATTAAGCTAATACTTGGTGCTCTTTTAATTAACCCTTGAATTCAGAAATTAACTGTAATAATTGTGACACTAGCTTATTCAATGAAGAAGTCTTCCTTGATAAGATACACTTATCTATACTTGATTAGGTACCCTGGGATGATTCCAAATGCATTTCCTATGACACTAACTAGTGCTTGTTAGTAGCAGTAATTATAGCTTGATAACATATATCTGTGTTCCCTTCACACAGAACACCCAGTGAGAAACCTCTTCCACCCTTTTGTCTGTCTTCAAAAAGAAATGCATACGTAAATGTCTGAAACTGTTTCAGAGAGCTTCTCCTCTGTTGGTGGTGTTGCAGTTGAAATCATAAGGCCAGTCTTTGGTGGGGAAGGGTTTCAAGACATCTGAGGCATTAATGAAGACTCACACTGTGAGGTCAACTAGCAATGCTTCAATTCATGGGAAAAGTTAGACTTCTAATTCTGTCTCTAATGCCCGTGTGTGTGTGTGTGTGTGTGTGTGTGTGTGTGTGTGTGTGTGTGTGTGTGTGTGTGTGTGTGTGTGTGTGTGTTTTCCTTAACAAATAACAGTTTATTTGTAAGCAGTAAATTGCTGTTGTCCTTTTGGTTGAGTATTTGAATGAAATGCTGTGTTTCTGGAGTAGATGAGCATATATAGAGAGAGAGAGAGACTAATTGTTTAAATTTCATTTGAGCAAGAATTTGCCTTATAAGAAAATAGTATGTTACTTGACAATTTGCCTCCCCAAAGCTAAATATATTATGATGAAGTATTTTAAGATGGTGACTATTACTGTTATCTAAAAACAGGTGGAATGGAGTGGGGTGTAGTGACTAATGCCTGTAATCCCAGCACTCGGGCTGACTCAAGTAGGATGGCCATGAATTTGAAATTTGAGACTAACCTGGTAACTAACTTCTGCTGCTGAGGAGATAGACTAGATTAACTTTTTCTGTTGCCAAGTACAATTAAAAGAAAGCCGAAGTATCAAGAAAGGGGCCCATAGATACAGCAGAGAGAAAAAGAGCTCTTAGGGGATCTTGGGTCCTAGGGTGCTGTTCTAGGTTGGGGTATGATAAGTGCTTGTCTGACTTGCACAAATGGCCTAGATCTCAGTACCACCAAGAAAGAACAGGAGAGGGAGGAACAGAAGCTTGTGGTGACACACACCTATAATACCAGTTCTTAGGGAACCACTCAGCCTATGGTGAGTTTCAGGCCAGCCTACTATACAGTGAGTCCTTACTTAAAACAAAACAAGTAAGGCTAGAGAGATGGATGGCTCAGTGGTTGAAAGCACTGGCTGCTCTTCCAGAAGTCCTGAATTTAATTCCCAGCACCCACATGGCAGCTCACAACCATCTATAGCTAGTCCAATGGATCTGATACCTCTTCTGTCATACAGATGTACATGCAAACACTCATATACATAAAATGCATAAATAAATAGATCTTTGGAAAAGAAGAGGGCCCATATCCACCACTAGATTAAGATTTTTCCAGCATTACTTAGCAGTAAAGAAATAGTAGCACCGCTTCCCACTTACAGGAGTATCAGAGGAAGCCCACAAAGCCGTTGCCTAAATGCAGCCCAGAGTCTCAGTGTAATCCTCAAAATGCCTAACTTCCAGTGGAAAATTCCCTGCATTACCTACACCAGGACGTTCACACTGGATGAGTGTGCGTGTGATGGCTTACACGCCTGTAATTCCAGTGCTTGGGAGGCTGAGATAGGATTCTTGTTATTTCAAGGCCAGTGTGGGCTGATGAGTTCCAAGGTAGCCTAGGGTACACAGTAAGACCCTGAAACAAAAACAAAAAGACCACTGAGAGCCAGGTGGTCGTGCTGGCACACACCTTTAATTCCAGCACTGGGGAGGCAGAGGCAGGTAGATCTCTGTGAGTTTGAGGCCAACTTAATCTACAGAGCAAGTTCCTGGACAGCCAAGGTTACACAGAGAAATCCTGTCTGGGGGTGGGGGGGAGACCGCTGAAATGGAAAAGATACTACAATTACTGAGGTGAAATGTCTTAAAGGTTTAGTAAAAGAAATAGAAGCAGGTCATGTAGCACGTGTGGCCAAATTCAAGAACGGTAGCACACACAGTAGCATCACAGAAACCCCAGTCATGAAACTTTGCCACTCTTTAAGGAGATAGACCCTGAGCTGTCAGAAGGAACAACTAAAGAAGGTACAGGCCAATGAGATTATGAGATTTGTGCCTTCCTGAAGCCCAAAGAGGTGCTTAAGCTCAGTCAGCATGCCTTCATCACTTACCCAAAACCAAGAGGCAGTCTGAGCTCTCATCTCAACTCCACTCAAACTTAGGCTCAGCCACACGAAAACTCCATAAGAGGGGAGGGGACTGGTGTGACTCCAAGACTTGCGGTAACTGCTTGGGGCCAGGGTCCTCCAGTGTTGTTTATACAAACAAACCTGAAGCATGTTCACCAAAGATTATAAAAAGGAATTTTAGAACTTAGAACTGGAATGACTGAAATTAGTAAGTCTGATGGGAGGTGACTAAGAAAAGAAATAACAAATGACTTGATAAACAATAGAATCGGATGCTGGGGAGATGGCTCATAGGGATTTATAAGTACTTGCTGCTCTTCCAGAAGACCTATATTCAATTCCCAACACCACATGGCAGCTAACCTTCTTTTAACACTAGTTCCAGGGAATGTGCTGCCCTCTTTGTAGACAATTTGTGCATGTGCACAGGCACACAAGTAGGCAAAGCACCTGTACATAACACAAAATTATTTTAAGTTTTAGAACAATAGAAATTACCCATTTTAAACTACAGCGATAAACTGGGGTATGCAGCTTAGTGGTGTAGCATTTTCCTCATATAAATCTAAATACTGGGTTTGATCCCTAGCACACACACCCCCCAAAAAATTGTTTTTAAGCAGGAAATGCTAGAAAAAAATAGGTTGGGTTGGGAGAATGAATAGTATCAAATAGACTTGTGGGATTATAACAAAAGTCATTTTGTATTATTAGTCCTAGAACAAAAAGGAAAAGAATATGTTTCTGAAAAAGATAAACAAATAAACAAAATGACTGAAAGCTACACAGATTGTGAGGGTCAGAGGGGAGGGTACATACAGATTCAAGCTGAGCCAACCCAAACAGAATAACAACAAATAAATCCATAGCAAAGAAAGCTCTATATGATCAAACTTCTGAAAGTGAAAGAAAAAGAAAACTTTAAAGCAATGAGGGGGAGGTTGAAATGTGGCACATGGCAATTGAAATGACAGCTTTCTCACTAGAAACCACAAAACAGGCTGGAGATGGCTCCATTCTTACGAGCACGCGCTGCTCTTGCAGAGGTCTGCGGCTCAGTTCCCACATTTATGTTACAGCTCCCAGTCATCTGTAACTCCAGTTCTAGGGGTTTCCTACTCCTTTATCTGGCCTCCATGAGTATTGCACATATGTGCACACACACATACATACATACATACATACATACATACATACATACATACATACATACATACATACATAGAAGGAAAACATTCATACACATGAGAATTTTTCAAAAGAAATCTTGGGAACCAGAAGAAAATGGCACATTTTTCAAGAGCTGAAAGCAAAGAATTATTAACCTACAAATGTCTTTCAGGAAAAAAGAAAAAAAACAAGGCATTGTCTAAATTTGTCAACAGCAGGTCTAACATAGAAAAATGTCTATAGAAAATGAAATGATAAGTATATATGCATATATATATCTACATATATTTATACCTCAGTACATTGTAAAGACAGAAAAACATAATAAAAATAAAGATGACTGTGATGCACTATTGAGTGTTATAAGGTATGCCTGATGGTTGAAGCAACCCTGTTCAATAGAGTTATCAGTGTAGGCAAAGGGAAATGTTCTAAACCATAAATAATGAAGGGACATGATGGGAAATAAGGTCTCTGAACTTGTCTCAGTTTGGTAAACTGAAAATCCTAGTAGACGATGGTTATTTATATGTGTGTATCTAGTGCTGTACCTAAGATTTTATAGAGATACACCAGAAACAATATATTAGAAAGCAGGGAGGCTGAGGCAGGAGGATCACAATCAGTCTGAATAACTTCAGAGAGACACAATTTCAAAAAAAAAGTTTTTAAAGGGGCTAGCATGGTTTTTTTGGCCTAATGTAAGTGAGGCAGAGGCAGACGGATCTCTGAGACTGGTCTACGTCATAAGTTTCAGGCCTGCCAGGGCTCCATAGTAGGAGCTTCTCTCAAACAAACAACTCTTAAGGAGAGAGCATGACATAGCTATCAAAATCGCCCCAATGAGAGAGAGCGAATGGCACCAAGTGCTGCTAGGGAGTGAAGATGCCAGATCCCTCAAACATGGCTGCTAAGATAGCTTCTTACCAGTCTACGCTAACATGGGGCCACCAAGCAACCTAGCAGTTATAGTCCTAGGCACAGCAACCTATACACCAATATTCATAACAGCCTTATTCATAATAGTCGCAAGCTAGAAATGAGCTAGCACCTTTGGGTCTAAAGAAACGTCCTTACTTAAAAAATAAAATGGGAAAAACTGTTGCCATATGAAAATACTGGATGAACCTCTAGGTACCAAGCTCACTGCAATCAAATACTATGCCTACTTGTCTACTCTATGATTCCTTCTTTTCCCTTTCCTTGAGGTAATGAAATTAGAGTCCATAGAACAGATGGGTCACTGCCAGGAAGCAGGAGGGTGTTTCACGCGAAGAAGTGCATGAGACTATAAAAAGACAACACTTAAGAGTCTGTCTTAGTCACTTGTCTGTAGCTGTGAAGAGATACCATAACCAAGGCAACTCTTACAAAAGACAGCATTTAATGAGGGCTGGTTTGCAGTGTCTGAGATTTAGTCCATTATCATCATGGTGAGGAGCATGGCGGGCATGCAGACAAGCACAGTACTAGAGAAGTAGCTGAGAGTTCTACTTCCTGAGCCACAGGCAGCAGAAGAGAAAGAGACTGAGCTTGGTATGGGCTTTTGAAACCTCAAAACCTACCCCACGTGACACACTTTCTTCCCAACAAGGCCACACATCCTCATCTTTCCAATCCCATCAGAGTTCTACCTGGTGCCTAAGCATTCAAATATATCAGCGTACCGCACTGTTCTTGTTCACCCACCACAGAATGCTACAATAATCATCTTTTTATTTTAATTAATTTTGGTATTTCATTTATAACAGTGTAGTATAGTTTTCTAGGCAGTCACCATTGGGAAGACTAAGGAAAAGCCATATTAGGTGACTATATTATTTTATAACTTGCATACCAGTTGACAGTTATGTCAAAATTAAAAGGTTGGTTTACAGAACAACAACAAACTTTGTTCCTGGAGAGGTCACTTGGTAGTTAAGAGGTCACTTGATGGTTAACAGCACTTGCTGCACTTTCAGAGGGCTTGAGTTCATATCCCAATACTCAACATGCTGTTTTACAATCATCTGTGAATTTAGGTATAGGAGAACTAATGCCATCTTCTGGCCTCAGCGAGCATCTACACACCTGTGGAACATATACGTGCAACACAAAATATAAATAAATCTTTGTAAATAAAAAAGTAATAACCAACTTTAATTAAATTTAATACTTTATAAAGTTTCATAGTAAGCTATAGAGATTTAATTATACTTTAGGAATTCTTGAATACTGAATTTATTTTTCATGTTAATAAATAAGTTAATAAAGTGTGTTAAGCATAACACTTAGGAGGTTTTATATGACCTTTCCATCAAAAAAAGCACACTTTTCTATAGCCCACTCCCTCTTAAATGTTGTGTTTACCATGGGGTTAGTGTTTAGGCTTATATTATGTTTACACTATCTCAGAAGTAATTGAAGATGTTAGACTAATATCCATAAAAACAAAAAGAATAAGCAAGACATGGTTGGGAGGTAAAACAGTTAACTATTCATTCAGTGTTGACATGTCAGGTTTTTGTTTTAGTTTTTGATTTTTAAATTTTTATGCGTGTAGTGTTTTGCCTGCATGTATGTATGTTCACCACATGCATGTTTGGTGCTGGAGCTACAGGTGCTGGTGCTCAGGTCCTCTGCAAGAGCAAATGCTCTTAATTGCTGAGCCGTCTCTCCAGCCCTCCAGCCCTACCCCCATGCATGGCAGATTTTTAAGCACAATTAATTATATCATTAAGCAAAAGCCATCTTGAAGCCACACACTTTTATCCATTAGCTCATTTTGGTAGATCACACTGAAGCTGACAAAGCAATCCTGTCATGTTGCAGGGAGAGTGAAACCCTTAGAGGTCAAGGGTGTATCTCAGGGTTGGAACATTTTCTTATGTTTGAAACCCTGTGCTCAAAGTCCCAGCTGTGTAAACAATCAAATGAGTAAATATTTCACATATGTATCATCTTTCAACATGTGTGATTTATTTAAGGATAATTATGTTAAAAGATAGTGATTCATAAGCATGCCTGTATTCTTATCAATGGATCATCTTTTTAGAAAATTAAGGCTACATGATTATGCATCTGGTTAAATCCCAGTAGTATGTTGTTGGTCTTTAAAAGTGGACCCTTTATTTCTTTTTATATAATTTAACAAAGATCTGGTTTCTGTAATATAAGTAGAAACCAAGATCTGGGTTTTGTTTTCCTTTAAGGGACTAAGGGTATTTGTAATATAACATTGCTGTTGTTTCAGCATTAGCTCGAACATTTACTGTTTACTATTAATTAGTTTAATGATTTCATTCATGAGGTATGTATTTAAGGGAAGAAGGAACAGAAAGGATTAGGGAAAACTTCAAAAGACTGTTCATATAGCAAAGAATTGTTTGGTCCAAAATTGCATTAGTCCTGGTTGACAAGTGCTGAATTAGCAGCAACTCTTCTCACTGAACAAGAGGTGTGGGGTAGGGCTTTAGGTATTACGAGTGTTTTGTTTCACTCATGGTTGAAAAGGAGTAAAGACAGCATCCCTTCTCTTCACTGGGCTGCTTCTGACATAACGCTACAGTGAGGAACCTCAGTATTACCAGTATTACAACATGTCCTCGTGATGCTGATCCATGGATTCAAGTTGACTGTCCTCCTCCCTCTACTGCACTCACCCTTTGCGGCGCAGGTACCACCAGCATCATTCCTCAGTGGCACTCTACTCTTAATGTATTTTCTTTAGTAGTAACCTCTGGTGAGCCAGCTATTTTGCTCTAACAAGAATTGAGACCATCTATCTTGAACTAGAATCTTAAATTTAAAACAGCACCAAAACAATACGTTGAAGTTAATTTATAAAGAGGATAACGTAAGGTACCACTCTGCCTAAATTAGGTGTTACTTAAGAAGGTAAGAATTCCTTAGACTTAGCTATGAATATGAAAAAAAGAAAAAGAGGGATCACGTATTAACATTAACACACAAATACACATAAACATTACACACAAACATGAAAGCCTTCTCCATTATAAACATGTCCTTGTTAGCAAACAACTAGTTTCATGTATTTATTTTCAGATGATAGTTAAAATTTTCACATAGCAGATTATAGTGAGAGTGCACTGCTTTTATGAAGTAGATTCTGTACAGCTTGTGGGGGTGACACCAGACACTGAAGGAATGCACCGTAAGTGTGGTAGAAGTACCCTTCAGACTGCATTTCCCTAAATGGCAGTGTAATTAAAGGACCAGCGTCCTGGTTGGTTTTCTGTCAACTTGATACAAGCTGAAGTTATCTGAGAAGAGGATCCTCAAAAGGGAAAATCTATCAGATTGCCTGAAGACAAATCAGTAGGCCATTTTCTTGATTACTGATTGATATGGGTGGGCCTTAGGCCCCCTGGGGCACTGTCTACCCCTGGGTTTGTGGTCTTGAGTTGTGTAAGAAAGCAAGCTGAGCAATCCATGGGGAAAGCCACAGTCCTGTGGTTTCTGCTCCAGATCCTACTTAAGCCCCTGCCCTGACTTCTCTGCTTGGTATCTGAAAGTGTACGATGAAATGAACCCTTTCTTTCCTGAGTTACTTTTGATCGTAGCATTTATCACAGCAGTAGAAACCTAAGACAACCAATTTCAACTAGAATATTCTTCTTGCTCTATCTGTTGTCTCCCCTTAATAATTCACCTTTGAGATGCTTTTGGTAGCTGTCACTGGTCTCTTTAAACATAACGTTTAAGAGTTATATACACTTACAGTAACAGTGCATCAGATGCAGAGGGTATAAGTGCTTTCATGTGTGATATCCATTGTTCACAGAGGACTCACTCAGACTGAGGTGTTGCAGGCTCCTGTCATTCCCCTTTATGCTGCCACACATTCAAGAATACCAGTACTGATTGTTTTGCTTCAGGTCCCATGGGCCATCAAGTATAGGAAAAATTGCATGTGCTTCCTGTTCAAGAACCAGAATTCACAGTAGTATGTTAATATCTGAGAGCCAGCCCACTGGAGAGGGGTGCACTGAAGAAGCTAGGTGTGGTGGCTCATGCCTGCTCTAGGCTGAGGCAGGAGGTTTTGCTGTGTGTTTGAGGCTATCCTAGGCACAGAGGAAAACCTTGCTTTAGGGAAAATTGCTTTTTTATTTCACTCCTAGTTTTCTACACATCCTTCTCACTCCGCGTGTATTTTGGGGCAATTTCATGTCTGTTAGCATAGCCTAGTAACTCAAGTTTTGTTTTGTTTTTTCCCCCTTTGAATTGATGATACCACTTACATGTGGCAGAAGGCACAAAAACTACTGTTTCTTTTGATCCAGGTGTCTCACACACTTTTATAGTGAGACTGTGCAGGTGGCCCACGACTCCTGCTGCAGTGCAGGCTCCACCTCAGTTACCAGCGGACAGGCTGCCAGCGCGCTCCCCACCCTTCCAGCCTCCTCGTGATCTCCATCCCTTCCTTTTCTAGTCACTCCTGGCTAACAACATACAACTATAAAATAGCTTCCTTGGCTTGGCGATACCATCTCTTTATGCCCCTCTATAATTCTCAGGACTGAGTGGAGATGCCCCTTAAATCCAAGTTCATGCAGCCTTTTTAGTTAGTAAGTTCAGCTCCCCTAGAGAGAGCTTCATGAATGTTCATCAGACCCATGGGTGTAGCCTGCTCACACTGAGCTGGAGTTCTTGCTGCACAAGTCTGGCCTCCAATATTTTTCCTGTGTGCCCGCCTATCCCTTCAGTCACTTATTCCGTTAATCTGTATTACCTTCTTTTGCTTTATTGGACCCAATTGCTTCCTAATTAGACTTCCTCCCTTCATTTTTCCGTCTGCTACTTCTGAGATCTTCCAAAAGGTGAAAAACGATCATTATTCTCCAGTTTCTTTAAAATGTGTAGTGGTCCCCCACAGGCTGGGCACCACATTCCATAATTTGACAATCAAGCCCTTTGGTTGCAAGCACACCTCAATGTATTCTCTATGTTAAAGTAGGAATTAGTCATCAGTGGCATGGACTCTCTCCTCCACAGATGTGTCCTCTGCACTGGAAACGCCCTTTAAGGATATGGTTAGGTCTGGCCTCTTGGGAGGTACCCTGTGATGTTTACTATGCCTCCCCCCACTGCCAGTCAGTACACACATGTGCACATAAAGCCTGGACTTAGGTTTTAGGTTTTCCATTCTGCTTTTGTATCACATGTATTCTGTTAACTTCTTTCCTCTCCTTAATACCATTTTTCTACTCTCCATCTTCTCTCAGGCCTCATGATCTATATCCACATATTCATACGTACACACGTACATACATACATATATACAAATACATAAACACTTAAATCTAATATGCTAGAAAGGATACAATTTGAATTTCTGCATCAAGCTATTTTATGTAATTTACATTTGTATCCTACAGATGTTATGATGCTATATTTCTTAATAGCTGAATAAAATTCCATTTGTGTATGTGTGTGTGATTGTGTGTGTGACATATTCTTCTGTTGGTGGCCATCTAGACTAGTCTGTTTTCTGGCTATTGTGAACAGTGTAGCAATAAATGTGACTATCTCTGGTATAATTTGAGCATTCTTTGGAGTATGGGGAGATGGCTCTGTGATTAAGAGCACCTTCCCCACCTCACTCCCTTGGTTTTTCGAGACAGGGTTTTTTGTGTAGCCCTGGATATTCTGGAACTCTCTCTGTAGGTCAGGCTGGCCTTAAACTCAGAGATTCACCTGCTTCTGCCACCTGAGTTGTGGGACTAAAGGTGTGCAGCACTGCTGCCAGGCTTTGAGAGCACTTTTTGCTCTTGCAGAGCTCTTAGGTTCCAGTCCAGTACCTACATGGTGGTTTATATGATCTTTAACTCTAGTTAGAGCCCATCTGATAGGCTTTTCTGATGTCCTTGGGCACCAGGTGTGCAGATGGTGCACATAAATACATGTAGGCAAAACATTCATACAAGTAAGTAAATAAACCTAACTTTGTGAATATGCCCTGGAGTCCTTTTGGCTTATGGTACCTTTGGCTTATGGTAGTTTTGTTTTGCTTGTTGAGAAACATCTAGTAATAGTTTCTGTAGTAGTTGTTGCAATTTCCATTCCCACCAGCAGGGTATAAGAGTCCTCTTTCCTTACATAGTCAACAGTATTTGTTGTCATTGGTTTTCTTGGTAGTGACATTTTAACTGGGGTTGGGAGTCTCAAAATAGTTTTCATTTTTCATCTTCCTCCTCTCTTTTTCCTCCTCCTTCTCTTCATCTTCTTTTCCTTTTTTTCTTCTTTCTTTCCCGAGACAGGGTTTCTTCTAGCCCTGGCTGTCCTGGAACTCACTCTGTATACCAGGCTGGCCTGGAATTCAGAAATTGCTTGCATCTGCTTCCTAAGTGCTGGGATTAAAGGCATGTGCCACCACCACCCAGTTTTCTTCTTAGTCTTTTAACTATTTGATAGTTCTTTTTCTCCCTGTACTCATTTCACATAGATTAGAAATTTGTGTGAAGCCAGAAAAAACAAAAAAACAAAAAACAAAAAAACACCTAACAGAACAAAAGTCTGTAGAGTTCTGGGAAGGGATGCTCTGTCTAGTTTACCACAGTCTCTTTTGATCTTCATGACACACATCTAGTCCAGCAGATGATAGTGGGTATGTGTAGAAAACACATTATTGGTTGGAACGTAGGGTAGGTAGAGTAGCCGTTGTAGAACAAAAAGTATGGGAGGTCTTCAGAAAACTTAAGCAGAACTCCCATAGCATCTGGCACTTGATCCTCTACTGATCTATAGCCAAAGGAAATTAAATTAATATGTCAAGGAGACCTCTGAGCTCCCTTGCTTATTTTCACACTGTTCATGTCTTCATGAAGCTGTCACGTCACACTCTGGCTTTAAAACCAGCTCAGAGGAGAAAGGGAAAGGAGATTGACGTATATAACCCATGCTACACTATTATATACAAGCATGCCATCATGTGGGGTGTGTGCAATTTGTATGGTTTTATGTATTCATTTAAATTGCAAATACTTTTGAAATCTAGAGTAATAGAAGTTTCATGTGACATGAAAATACACTAATTACTTAAAATACCGCAACCCTTGTCTCAGTGTGTCTTACTCTTTAGCGCTCACTCTATGAGCGAATTGCAGCTAATTGTCTTTTGAATGTTTTGGTTTATGTGATGATATTTTAATTGTCTGAAGAGCATTGATCCCGCTCATTTACTCTGCGGTATTGGCAGGGCTTGCTGACTTCAGCACCCTTTCTCCTGGGGAGCAGTTCATCTCAAGTCACATGCTAGTCAGAAATGGTGCTGAAGTCTGAAGCAGAAGAACCTGGTTCCCCTGTAACTCAGGTGCTAGCTTCAGAGGCATAACCGCATCCCCCACCCATACACTTTCTTGAGAGGAATTTAATTTTTATAAATATCATTTTAATTTCTCTCAGGAAACAATGTAAGCATTATAAAATGCTTACTGCAATGACTTACCTACAGTAAGCGCTTTATAAGTTATTGATTATTTTAACTCAGATAAATTGATACATGTAGTTGTTTTCAGCATTTGAGAAAAGAATTAAACACATCATGTTTCCCAGCTCAAAAAGAACACTACAAAACCATTTGTGTTGCAGACACTTTGTTCTCTAGCATTTGATCAAGGTATTTAAGTATAATTGTTCAGGATACTTGAAGAGTTACTTTGAAGTTAGACTTAACAGATGTCATAATTTCTATCTTGCCACCAGGTGGCAGTGTGATACATAAGGAAATGAATGTTAGTCTGCGGCAGGCAGACTTCTTTTCAGTGTTTAATGTAAAGACTGTAAAGCCACAATGAAAAGTGGGCTGCGTCACTCCTGCCTCTCTTCCGCACGCACTCGGAGTGTTGCATATGTTGACTGTTAGAACCCACTGTACCAGCACTCATCTTTTATCAGTTAAAGCAGAAAGCCCTTTTCTCTGTCTTGGCCTAAAATGTGAGCCTTTGTGCTTAGAGTCTCCCAACCAACTAGTTTTCGTTCAGTAACAGTGGAAACTATGTTTTGTCGTGTTTCTGTCTGTACTCGGCACTTCCTGAGTCTGAGTGCCCTTGTCAGCGATGCCTGCAGTATGCATCGGCATGTGCGTTACCTGAGCTGGTTCTTGAGCTGGACCGCATCTGTAGTGGGTCTGGTGGTGGTGGTTGTTTGGCTGGTGCACCCACAGCCCCGCATCTGTGCTGTTTTCTGGTTATATGTATTTAACTTGGGCTGTGTGCACAAGTCCTTGAAATTTTGCCGTGTACTAGTACCATTCAGATAACTGCTGCCGAGAGCTGAAAGATCAGTGCCTGAAGTAGAAGGCACGAAAATTAACGACTAATGAAGAAAGTGAATGTAAAGGACTGAACATAGCAGTTAATTAAAGAATGGTAAAGAAGCAAGACTGGTGAGGAAGTGAAGACCGACATGGGCACTCAGTGCACGGGAGCATAGCTTACCAGACTCCCTGGCTACCACGAAATTGTCTGTGCCTCATACACATGCGTCTGCCCAGACATTGCTTTACAGAACTTACATCGAACTAATTTGACATCATTTTCTCAATGAAGTTTTGCCCTCTGCTAATATCTGTTAATTTTGCCTTGTTGTTTGCCCCCTTATTAAATCCTTAAAAGAATTTTTCCTCAAAGAGATCTGCATAAACCAAAACCATCATTTCAGCCAGGCACTGTATCATATGCATGTAACTGGGGAAGGGGGGTTAGTCGTGCTGAGGCAGGGGAATCACAAGTGTGCGGCCAGTCCGGGCTGCATAGTAGGACCTTGTCTTAACAAAACAAAACCAAAATTGTATTAGCTGCTTTACCTGTTACTAGGAAAAATATCTGACAAAAGCAATGTGAGGATCCAGGTAAGGTGACACACACCTATATCCCAGTACTCTGGCATGCAGAGGCAGGTGGATCGCTGTGAGTTCAAGGCCAGCCTGGTCTACAAAGTGAGTCCAGGACAGTCAAGGCTATACAGTGAAAAAAAGGAGGGAGGTAGGAAGGGCTTATTTGGGCTCACAGTTTGAGAATGCATCAAAGTAAGGATGTTAAATGACAGAAGCTTGAGGCAGTTGCCACATTATGTCCACACTGAGGAAGCAGAAAGGTAAATGCTGGTGCTCACTGAGAAGCAAACCTGGGCTACATGTTATGTATGTCCTTTTCTTCTATTCAGTTCAGAACAGTAGTCCATAAAATGGTGCTGCCCAGTTGATGGTGGGAAAACCCACCATCTAAATAATCCCTCACAGACTTGCCAAGAGCCTAAATTATCCTACAGTTCCCTTTGCAGGCATGCCCAGAGTCTAACCTAACCTGGATTGTTCCTCACTGGTGTTCCCAGAGGCTTGTCTCCTACGTGATCCTAAATCTTGTTAAGTTGACAGTATGAACCACAACTTAAAAAATATCTATGAAAACTGATAAGAAATGAAGAGTGAAATTAGCGTGTTTTAAAGATTTTATTTATTCTTATTTATGTGTCTATGTGTTTTGCATCTGTATGTGTATGTTCACCATGTGTGCGCCTGATACCTGGAGAGGTCAGAAGAACACATCAGATCCTCTGGAATTAGGAGTTATAGACAGTTGTAAGCTGCCATGTGGATACTGGGAATTGAACCTGGGTTCTCTGCAAGGACACCAAGTGCTCTTAACCACTGAGACATCTCCTTTGAAATTACTATTTTAATCCCAGCCAGTTTATTACTATTTCTTTGTATATTTCTCATTACTGATTTTTTTTTAAATCTTGAAAGGAGAGATTTTTATCTGTGACCCCAGTACTAATTTACAAATCCAAGAGTGGTGTCACGTGCCTTTAATCCCAGCAGTCAGGGAGGCAGAGGCAGTTAGATCTGTGAATTCAAGGCCAATGTGATCTACAACATGAGTCCAGGACATCAAAGGCTACCCAGTGAAACCAAACAAACAAACAAAAACAAGTTTGTTGGACTACCGATGAGCCTTAATAGGGTTTAATATTCATTGTACTTAGAGACTCTTCAATTTTAGCCAATAGCTATACAGTTTAAAATGGGTGTGCTGATGTCTGCATTTGGCATGCTGGATTCCACCTTCTAAGATATCATTAAAATCATTTAGTAGTTTCCAAATAATATATAGTAAATGTTAATCTTTGAAGTATTTAAAACAGTGCATTTATATAGTATTTTCTATATTAAACTCAGAAAAGTAGAAAACATGTAGAAAATGTCTTCATTGTTTAATCAGAGATTTACAGAGTAAAGGTGCCATTATTCAAAGACTACTCCGTTGAGAGTCTCAATTATAATGAAAAATCTATAACCATGTATATATTTCAATTCAAAGAAAATTAATTTCATGCCTTCTAGATATAAAATACATCTCAAATGTATTTTAACTATACTTTTTAAAGTGCTTGATAACGTAGTAAACACTGTTTAGGGAATAAAGTTAGTATAGTAACTTGGGAAATTTTACATAGCACAGCTTTCTTTTTTGTTTTTGGAGGCAACTTTATTTGACAATCAGTAGATTAATTCCCATCCACAGTTTTGAATGTAGTAACAGGCACATAAGTTACCAATGTGTAGAGCCTGTTTGGTGAATCCTCATCTTCATTACATTTTCTGGATGAACGTACTCAGATGTGATAGGAAACATTCCTTATTCCTTTGGTCCAAACAGCTTTATTGAGCCTGGTGTCTATGCGCACATCTGGAGTCCCCATCTCCTTCCTGGCAAACTTGCGAATTTCTTTTAGTGGCCGAGGAGCATGCATCTTGAAGCCCATTGTATGGATGTGCTGGTGAATGTTGATGCAGTATTCAACCTTGTTGATAACAGAACGACCACTCTTCTGAAAGGACCAGTGTAGCTTTCTAATAACAGTTTTTAAATGATTTCTCAACAAGTTGGCAAAACCGTTTAAACTGGATGAGTCTATCCTAGGTTAGGGTTAGAGCTGTTTATTTCTGTGCCATTGGGCCTTGTAGTTCTGTCTAGCAATGTTAGCATTCTCTCATATGGTGTTCTACATATATGGGAACTTGCAGTATGTCTGGTGGTGTTGGCATGCACACACATGGTGGTCCAGTAGGAAGTTGCAGCCTCACAAAGTCTGTGTCTTTTGTTTCAGTTAGCCAGGTTTCTGAAGCCATTATTGTAATTGATATTAGTTACTGATATTGTTATTAGTAATAAAGTTAAATTTTTACTTATTTATAGGGATAACTTTAGTTTCGAAAAATGTGAAAGAGTTTTTAGCTGGCCAAAAGCAAATTTCCCCTTCACTCTAACACCAGCGCGCACATGAAAAGCATGCTTGCATCCATAGTGCCTTGTGAATCATCAGTTAATTAATTTTTCTCATTATTTTGCGGCAGATTCTCATGACCCTCTGATGAATCGATTGGCCACTTAGAATTTATGCATATTCATACCTCCGTGTTCCTGCCACCGTCAGTCAGATCTCCTTTGCTGACTGGGGTGTGCTTGGTACAGTAATTGAGCTGCCGTAGACTGATTACTCTGGGGAGCTGTCAGGCCTCTAAAGGTGAAAAACCTATCCGTTCTGTTAATTGGGAAACAAAAGCTATGATAGCAACTTCAGCAGTCAAATGTTTTCTGTATTGAAAAGAGGGGGTTCTGATTTCTTCCTCTCTGGAAACTCTTCTCAGAATTTCCATCAGGTCTGTACTGGTGGCACAGGAGAAGGAAGACCTCTTAGGAATTTTCGTACAATACCACCTGAAGATGCCTTCCCTCATAATACTGATGTATACTCTCTTTTTTTCTCAAGTCTGATAGTTTAGATCCTATCAGAATTTGTATATCCTCTGTAGCACTGGTAATATTTACATAAAATACCTATCATAGTCAACATAAAATAGGGTACTTCTGAATAATTTACAGACTTAATTTGGTGATGAATATTTTCACGCACACACATATACACACATTAATTTTCTGCTGGTGTAGTAGTACACTATGTAAGAATGGGCAAAATTATTCAACATAAGAAGGATCTCTTTATCATCTGAATCCTTATTATTTTACTCTTTTAAGATTACTCAGAGAATGTGAGAGAGAGAACATCCACGTGAGTGTGTGGTGTGTGAGCACACCACAGTGTCTGCCACGTGCTGCCTTTAGCTTCCAGGTGATCCTCCCGCCCCTTCGGTCTCACTGTAGGAATGCTGGGGCTGCTGGACCTGGGCCACCCCTTCTGGTTTTTTGAAGTTAGTTTCCAGGATTGAACTTGGGTCCTTAGGCTTTGCTGACATACTTTGACCTGCTGAACCATCTCCTGGCCTAACTGAGATTCTGTCACTCAGGCTACATAGTAAGTGTGTGGAATAGTGTCCTCTAAAATCAGCTAGTGCAAACATGTTGACATGTGTGAAGTGTACTTAGTTGACATGAGTTCTTCTGCACACTTTTCATTGTGACACTTCCCCTCCTTGGCCATATTTGCTTTGGAGATAGAATTCACTTACTATAAAATCCACTCTTTTCAAGTGTACATTTAGATAAATTTCCGTTATTTACAGAGTCATACGACTGTTAACACAGTCTAGTAACTCAAGAACATTTCTATCACCCCGCAAAGAAATCCCTAGTTGCCAGTCGCTCTCATGTCCTTCCTCTGTCGGTAGCCAATAATATATCTTCTGTCTATGAATGGACTCTTCTGACATTTCATATAAATGGTGTTGAATTATATGTGTCTTGTTTTATGCAGCATGCTTTCAAGGGTCATCCGCATTGTAGCCCAAATCTTCATCCTTTAAATGGCTGAATGTTACATCAATAGCCCACATTTTAGTTTTCATTCACTAGTAGGTTCATGTTATTTTGCATTTTGGCTGTAATGAACAAACAATGCTGATGATGCAAATGAGGTTTGGCCTGTGTCCTTGCTTCCCTTAGAGAAAAAGTGTTCAATCTTCAATGAGGATGCGGTCAGGTACGCCTTGTCCTATATCAGCTGTTCTCAACCTTTGGGTCTTGACCCCATTGGGGTTCACATATCAGATGTCCTGCATATAAAATATTTATATCACGGGTCATAAGAGTAGCGAAATTACAGTTGTGAAGAAGCAACAAAATAATTTTATTGTTAGACGTCCCCGCAACATGAGGAACTGTAGTAAAGGGTCACAGCCTTAGGAAGGTTGAGAACCACTGCCTTAGACACTTTACCACCCCAGAGTTTAACATTCTACTTCTATTTATTGGATGTATTCATGATGAAAAGTTGGATTTTATCAAATGCCTTTTATGCATCTATTGAGATGATCAGGGTTTTGTCATTAATACACACAGAAATTTTTGATTTTCATGTACCAAATGTTTACAATATTCTTGAGAACGTTTATTATGTAGTGTGGGTGTGGTGTGTATACAGGCACAAGCATGCTTGGCGTGTGTGTGGAGATCAGAGGGTACTTTCAGGAGTCTGTCCTCTCCTTTTGGGACGCAAACTCAGACCATCAAGTTTTTTTTGCTTTTTGGTTTTTCAAGACAGGGTTTCTCTGTTTAGCTCTGGCTGCCCTGAAACTAGTTCTATAGAGTAGGCTGGTCTCAAATTCAGAGATCCGCCTGCCTCTCCCTCCCAAGTGCTGGGATTAAAGGTGTGTGCCACCATGCCTAGCTGACCATTAGGTTTTTATGGCAAGTACTTTTTACCCTCTGAGCCAGCTCAAATCCTCCAGAGTTGTTCATCATCATCATGGTTAGGGGATGATGCCCACAGAGTCCAGAGGACGGCATCAGATCCCTGGAGCTGGAGTTACAGGTGGTAACTGGGTGCTGGGAATCAAACTCAAATTCTTTGGAAGAGCAGCAAGCTCTCCGACCTGTTGAGCCAGTCCCATAGAGTTTGTATATAATGGTCTTTCACTGTTGTGATTTTGAATAAAAACCAGTCTTTCTACTTTATATTTCAGGCATTTATTAATACAGCAAAAGAAATTTATGAAAAAATCCAAGAAGGGGTCTTTGACATTAATAATGAGGTATGTGTGTGCAAATATTGTTCACTAAGCACTAATTTTAAATTGACTTTTACTTAGTATTTAGAGTCATGATTTTGTTGTTTATAATTTATTTATTCCTGAAATGGGTCAGTCACTCATCCATTGCCACATTAGTTAGCAGTCATCTAACTGAAAGCCTGGTGCGGGTAGCACAGTAGGGAGGTGGCTGTGTTAACCTGGGGTGATGGAGTCCAGCAGTTAGGTGGCTGTGTTAACCTGGGGTGTGGAGCGCAGTAGGGAGGTGCTTCTGTTTCCTGGTGAGTGCAGTTCAGTAGTTAGTGCTCTTGTTCTAGTAGAGGGTCACTTTATGAAGTTGGGTTAAAATAAATGGCCCTATCTGTTCTTTGCAAACAATGAAAAATAATGTAAATTCCCTCAATTGCAAAGAAGACCCCATTTATCTCCATGACCTTATTCTTTGGGGGATAATAACCTAGTGTGTAAATATGTGTCCTGTGAACTCATGTAACATGCTCTCTTCAGGTATGAGAGAAGACAATTCCCAATTTTGAAATGACTCTCATTAGAGCAAAACACATCTTTCAGGAGACCAAATAAATGTATATATTTAACAGTTGGCATGGCTTTCCCTAATGTTATTTTGAGCCCAATTAGACCAACATGACTGGACAAAGTGTGACACTCTAGATGATTGAGAATGTCCACTAGCTGTCATTTTGACCTAAATTCCCCTCTGTGTTCATTCTTGTTTCAGAATGTTTATGTGACTACAGCATGGTATTTGTGTTCACATAAGCATTTCTGTTACTTTGTATTAAAGACGTCTAAGAGATGCTGTTGTACTGTACATACGTAAAGCTCTCTGCTGCTTGCCTTGGGTTTCCAAAAACTACTTGATTTTTTAAAAAAAATTCGAATTGCACAGCCTTAAATCTTATCTTTAGACTTACATGGCAATACTTCTTGAGTTAAAGGTGACACCATTCAGAGACTAATGCCCTATAAATTGAAAAGTAATTGGGCCTCTGTTTAAAGGGCACGTGTGCTGTTTCTGTCTGGTTTCATATACTAGCTGACTGCTTTGCTGTGCCTTGTGCAGCTTTGATTGTAATGTGCTGTCGGGAGCCAACAGGCCATGCTATTTATTTGGCCTAATGCCAAGGCTGACTCCTTGATTCCTCAAGAAGTTACTACCAGCCCAGAGGGGGCAGAACGAATGAGCCATAGGGCATGCTTTTTATTAAAGAGGAGTCAAAAGAGCGAAAAGAAACCACATCAGCCGCTGTCAATACTGAGCCGGTGCCAGAAGCCCCAAGGCTACTACTGTTGCAGAGTAACTGCCAAGCGCCATAAATCTGAGAGTTACTGTGACGCAAAGTTTCCTTAAGAGCTTAATTTCTGGAGCTACTGTATTACTTTTCTCAAAGTGTTGTATTTTTAGGTAAAATCCACTTGAGGGAGTGCGGGTTAAGACACAAGTGCGAGTTTGATGAATGAAAGAACCACTCTGTGTGTGGGTTCTTGGCAACCTGCCATGTCTTTGGAGATCATAGAAATTATTGATGACACAGAACACTCATGTCCCCTCAGCCTGCACAGCTGATTCAACATGGAACAGAAATGCTGTCTAGAGGAAAGATTTTACGTCGTGTTAGAGCAGCGAGGGCTTTGGATATTTTTATCCTTTAATAATGGTTCCATGTACTAATTGTTACAAGTAATGTCTTCGTTATGAAACTCTCACAAGCAGCATTATCTGATTTCTGCTGACCAATTCCATAACAAACTTCTTGAAAGAACATTTCTTCTGTGTTTTTAAAAGAAGGAACTACCTGGTTTCGAAAAATCTACTTAAAATATTTTTTAGAGTTGTTTGGCAAAATTCACTCACCAAGAATTGGTAATTTTTTTTTTTTTTAAATCTACTTAGTCTACTTCCTGGGTGGATCCACTTTTATTTACATTCCTATTCTCTTACTTCAGGCAAATGGCATTAAAATTGGCCCTCAGCATGCTGCTACCAATGCAACGCACGCAGGCAACCAAGGAGGACAGCAAGCAGGGGGAGGCTGCTGCTGAGTCTGCTGTCCCCGGCTAGCCGCCAGTGGAGCCGCGCACTCTGTCACCCTCTTTCCTCATGCTCAGCTGAGACATGAAACTATTGAAATGGCTTTATGTCACAGGAGACTTTAATCCTTCAGATTCTTGTATAACTTTGAATAAATGGTTAATGTTCACTTAAAAAGACAGATTTTGGAGATTGTATTCATATCAATTTGCATTTGATTTCTAGGTCAATTGATGTGATTATTTTTGTTAAATGTTGTCTTGTGCCCTTAACTACGAGCTGAATTGTATTAAACACTACAAAGTCCTGGTGAGTATTTTAAATCAATTTGTGTAGTTAGGTTTCCCAACACCTGTGGTTACCTAATGTTTAATATTATAGGACTGTCCTCAAGAGGTTTGTCAATTTTCAAGGATGTAAGGAAAAACAGAAGAACTCTTTGAATTCTGTATTTATCATTTGCTTTCTGTATATATAGTTTAACCTGCTTGGGTGTGATTTGCCAGGCGTGAACATTTGCATTTGAAGCATTTGCATACATTCTATACTGTTCGGAGCTTGAAGCTACAGAAACATTGTTAGGAATTGCTTGGACACTGACTTTTAAACTTTTTGACATCGTTAAC